>JBBIGC010000041.1:28461408-28471522 GCA_037576955.1 Lepidarchus adonis | reverse complement strand
GTGTGACTGGGGTCTTTAGTGTGGCTGGGGGCTTTAGTGTGACTGGGGGTCTTGAGTGTGACTGAGGTCTTTAGTGTGACTGGAGGCTTTAGTGTGACTGTGGTCTTTAGTGTGACTGGGGGCTTTAGTGTGACTGGGGTCTTTAGTGTGACTGGGGTCTTTAGTGTGACTGGGGTCTTTAGTGTGACTGGGGGCTTTAGTGTGACTGGGGTCTTTAGTGTGACTGGGGGGGCTGTAGTGTGACTAAGGTCTTTAGTGTGACTGGGGTCTTTAGTGTGACTGGTGGCTTTAGTGTGACTCGGGGCTTTAGTGTGCCTGGGGTCTTTAGTGTGACACGCTCTAGACCCACTTTCCAAGTCAGAACTGCACCTAGTTTTGGTGAATGGAACCAGATGTCTGCTTTTTCTAGAAACTCTTCCATGAGGTGGTGATGAAGATGCTGCCTGATGCCTGAGACATTGTTTTACTATAGTTTGGAGAGAAGCTGAACCCACTTATAGTGGAATGGTCCTAATAGTGATTTTGTTCAGATTCACTATTTCACCATTAACTGTAGAAACACTCGGACACGTGGAGCTTCACTTGGGGGTGGAGAAGCGATGGAATGGCTCTATTTGTGCTGGAGACGTTCCATTCACCACCATTATGAAGAAAAACTCAGTATTATTCTGTACAGTGAACCAAGCGAAGGACTTTGTTTACATCTCAACTGCTGAATTATGATGAAATGCCATACAGTCAGTAGAATTCCCGTTAAAGTGTGTTTCAGTAGCCAAGCAATCTGGAAATTCTAGGAATAAGTGAGGTTTTTATTATACGGCTTTCCAGAATGCTGACACTGAATTTCAATTGGAAGGTGTCCTGATGTGCAGCATTATTTTCTTGTAACGCCTGCTGTTATGGGAATGAGTTTTGTGCTTTGGATGCTTCATTAGCGCACTTGGCAAACATGGCCGACGATTTCACTGTAAATGTTAATAACAAAACTGTATTTTTGTTGTGGGCTTAGAGATTTATGCCTATATGTATATGTGCTGTATTTTCTCTCTGCCATATGTATCCGGTTTTGAGCTTTAGGTTCATAGTTTATATTATTCTGCCATTAGCTAGTAAACATGGCTGACAGTTTCAATATAAATATTAAATACAAATATTAATGAATATTTTTGCAGAATATGGGAAGTTGAAGTGCTACGCAGACCCAATTTAATGACCAGGAAAAGGGGGAAAGTTTTGGTGAAGAAAAAGCAAAGAGTTACTGTGTTGTTTAGCGATGAGCAGAACATTCTGAAAAACTATTTTTTTCTTAGTGCAAACCATGACACTATATTTTCTTATACTGTTTTTACCCAATGACAGGCTGCAGCTTTTGCAAACCTGGTGTTGGGTGCGTTGTTTAAATGGGACTGTTTACCTGAAAACATGAAACACATTCGCTAAAAGTATAATTCAGTACAAAAGACAACATCCCCAAATGATTAGTTCAAAAAGCAAAGCAAATTTAGATCATTGATGGGTCAGTATGAAATGTGTAACATGAAAAGCGCCATTGTTTACCTCCACTTTCCACCGGAAACAATCAAGTTGCAGGAACTAGCATCGGTTAGCAGTTAGCCTAGCCGTCATTCTAGTCCTTGATGCACCACAATACGCAGACTTTCTGTGTGTAAAATAAAAGTTGTTGCAGAGTCAATCTCATCTTAATGCAGCATATGATTAACTAACCAAGTATAAACTCACAATCTGGTTCATATTCTGGCAAATATGAAAAATGAATTCGAAGACAAATAAGAAAGAAGAAAACCCTTTTTGTTGCTGGAAAACAGTCCTCTCACTTAAATGGTTCTGCAGTACAGCTGTCAATCATTCGTCTACATGTAAATTCTTCAGTATAAAATTAGCAACACTAAAGTGCAAAAATAATTAGGCTTAACTTTGTTCAAATTAGATCCGTAAACGTCGTCAATTGTGATCTGTGCTGCTTTCCTGTCGCTAATGTTGGACGTGTTTGTCTCGGATTTGGCAGCTGTTGCTTTGCTGGAGCTTAAATTCTCCAAATTAAATTAAGATCAACATTTTATTACTGTAATAGTTGATGCTGAACTACAGTATAATGTTACTGGTATTGAGCTGCAAAGACTCCAGGGGTGAAATTAGATTCTTCTACTTCAGATCAGTAAATTCAGTAACACTGCAGATAATAACATGGGACTTATCTGAGAGTTTTAAACATAAATCAACATTTTCTGCAGATTATAGAATTGGGCTTATAATGTGGGACGTCCTGTCATTGGGGATATATGCTAATATTAATATATATTTAGATATTATTATACGGTAAAAATAGTGGGATCATGTATTGAGTCTTTATTGCCCAATATGGATTTATTTATATATATATTTATATATATATATATATATAGTTGAAGTAACTAACAGTGATGGAATTCTGCCAACGGCACCTGTCAGGATGGAATATATTAGGCAGTAAGTGAACAGTCAGTTCTTGAAGAAGCGTCATTTATTGTGATGGAGCAGTGTTCCAGTTCTGCAGTAGCACCAACAGTGATCCAAGGAACAGAAGCAGTGAATAGGGTCGCGGGCACCCAAGGCTTATTGATGCAAAGGGGTCGGAACACACAGTTCATCACAGTAAGAGCGGTTTTGGCTGGATGAGGAGGTCCTATGCCTTTAGGCAGGTGGTTTTAATGTTCTGGCTGATTTGTACATGTGCCACTCAGGCTGCTCAGTCTCTGTGAGACGACCTGTGTGACCTCATTAAGTCCGTTCTGCCCATCACCTATTGAGTGTGTGCTGTCAGTAATCCCGGCATGATGGTCTCACATAAACCCCAGAGCTGAGGAGGAGTAGCGCTAGCTGGAGGAGAGACAACAAAACTAGTTGGACATGCTCACGGGCCACGGGCCACCTATTGGGCTGTAAAGGTACTGCAGATGGTTTACAGAATGGACCACTACCCAAATTTAGGACTTCATTTATTTCAGGAAAGCTGTGAGTTAAAACGTTTCCTAATAAATGTTTGTTTTATTTATTTATTTATTTATTTATTTATTTATTTATTCATTCATTCATTCATTCATTCATTCATTCATTCATTCATCCTTTGGCCACTTTACCATTTAAGTAAATGTTCAGGAAAAGCCGAAAAAAGTGTTTATGACGGTAGGGTTTATGATAATATTCAACACTTTTTTTTCGTACATAATAGAAAGATCTGTAAATCACAAGCCGAAAATTTCCGATACAAAACGGCCTGTATCCTATTGCTGTGGAAATGGATCTTCCAGTCACATTTGTTAGGGTCCAAAATAGAAATAAATAAATTAATTAATTATTTAAAACTTAACATGCGTTATTTTCTTCCTGCCATATGTAATCATTTCCAGTTCCATTCGATAGCTAGAGCTGCCCCAGCCACACCACAACACTGGGTGCGATGTCCAATCAGATGGCAGATGCGTTTTTCTTATGTACGTTGACTGTGAAGTTGTCCTGAACCTCCAATCAGCATTTTTACAGTGTTTCCGCTGGCTGCGGTTCTCATGGGCGGTCCGCCATTTTTAAATATTTGTCGCTGTGACAAAACGAAACAGAAAAAAATACAATAAAACACTACTTTTCTGCGTTAACGATACATCTCTGGCTAACTTTACTCAGGTCTGTGGATTTGTTTTTTAAAAGCATTTTTTGGAGCTTAACCTTGACGTTGGTTCACGTCAGCGTACGTGTATGAATCCGCACAGGCCGCGTTTGTCTTCGGAGAGTTGGACTGCGTGCAACGATAATGACTAAAGGAATACGGCTGTATGCATTTTTAATCATGGCTGCAGTCTTTGCCTAGAACCACACTGTGGGGAGGGTTTGTCAGCAGCACACCCTGCATGTGCATCTTCTTCTGGATGAATATTTCAGGCTCTTTTCATTGTTAATACATATCATGGTTCTTTTAGAGTCTGCAGCTCCTAAGAGTCTGTATCTGAGCGAGTTAATGTGGCCTTGTCCTCGGGTGCCGGTGTATTATTCTCAGTAAAGCTCGGCCCCTGAAATCTCCAGATGAAGTTCTTAACATTGACTCTAGTTATTTCATTACAGTGGTGGGACATATTAGAACAGTCAGTTCTTGAAGCTGATGTGCTGGAAGCAGGAGTAAGGATCTGAGGCCTTGTTGTGTCGAAGTAAGGAAATAAAGGCTAGTGTGTCTGGTCTGATCTCAGAGCTCTGATAGAAAGGCCTCAGAACACATCTACAGTACGTGAGGCTGAACTTGTTCATGTTAGATCAGTTCTTCACTGTCAGACCCTTCAGAGAGTCTCAGTGTGTAAGCACCTCCGCTCTCATTCATGGCACCTTCAGACTTCAGACAAGTAATCAAGGTTAAATGGGCACTTAGCACATTCCTGATCAGATCGTCTTTCTTCCTCTGGGCGGAGATGAATTAAAGCCTGTGAAATACAGAGTGGACGTGTGATTGGCTGTGTTACAGTAAAAGCACTGTGATGGAAAGATGTGCTGTTGTGACGGATGTGTATTTTCATGCTGTATGATTATCATTTTTTAAATTCCTTATCATTTTCAGTGACATACTTTATTTTATTTTATTATTGAATTCAGTGTATTTGATATTTACTCATTTGACTTGATTTATATAATTATTTACTTTTATTTATCGTTTTATATTTTACCTAGTTATATTATTTAGTTGTTTACTTACTTAGATATATAAAAGTTTAGTCATTTTATTTAGTTGTTTAAGGACTTGTTTTTAAAGACGTGTATTTTCATGCTGTATGATTATAATTTTTTAAATTCCCGTATTTCCATCTTCAGTGACATTTATTTTTTATTTTATTTTATTCAGTGTATCTTGTGATATTTACTCCTTTGACTTGTTTTATATAATTATTTACTTTTATTTAGTATTTTATATTTTACCTAGTTATTTTATTTATATGTTTACATACTTAGGTATATTATATTTTTTCCTGTACCTGGAAGTCACTTTGGACAAAAGCATCTGCCAAATGAATGTATCAATGTCAATTTTATTTATTTGTTTTGTAACTTAAGTATATTATATTTTACTTACAACATTAAGCTCTCAGTTGTGATGCTAAAAGATCTCACTTTTTACTGTCCATTATCCCTCAACAGCAGTTTTTAAACAGTTATTCCTGTTGCTGCATACATTGTTCTTAGAGTTCCACATTCCTATGTGACTCCAGAGCCATCAAGTCATTTTCAGTCCAGTGGCGATACAGACAGTGAGCATCTTCATTTTAACCACAAACGATTCACCAATGTTTATGACGTTATTTTGTTTTAGTTTTATTTCACTATTAACTGAAATTAAAAGAAATTAAGACTTTTTAGAACATGTGAACAATTTAATGTTCCAAAACACACACGAGGGTGGTGCTATGCTGCAGTATAAAGTTGAGTTTGTCACACATATGCATGAATATCATGATATATCTCATAAATTCTTTTGGCCACAATAATCATGTAGAGAAAATCTGATATTGTAACAGCCCTACCACCAATTTGGCACAAGTTAAACCAAGCTGAGATGCTAAGGAATTTCTAATAAGCTTGGTTTTGTGGTTTGCGACACTGTATGGCCATATTTTCCTTTTTCTTGATAACCTTATCTTATTAAGATTCATAAATAACTGCAAAATGTAATTAAAGTTTGAGTAATTGCGCTCATGCGCAGCATAATCATACCATAGGGACAGTGCTATTGAAGTCTGCAGTGGTTTTGTATCAGGCGGTTTTACAGTCCACTCAGATTCAGAACATGGCAAGACTGTAATGAACCTCAGTTTTTCTTTTTTGACACCTAATCCACATGAGACAGTTTTTCAGCAATATTGTGAAGTTTATGGCTTAATCTGCTGCTGAAGTGCAGATAGCTACTGAATGTGTTCATGTTTCGAAAAACGCTGCTAAAGCCAAAGGTCATGTAACCAAGATGGCGGATGAAAATTGAACACATTTGAAAGTGTTTGCCCAATAATCCCGCCCCCTTCCTCAGGTATCCTGTAGCAACGACAGCACACTCCAACAGAAAACAAAAAAGGGTAAAAATTAAAGTGTATTTCAAATGCATTCTTTAAATTATTAACTATTAACACTTAAAAACATTAATGAAAAAGCATCAATGTTCTATCACTTAAAACGTTCACATTTTACCCTGAATCAGTACTGTGGTTGCACAAGATTGCCATTTGTTGCACCACTGCTTATGACAACCAATGAAAAGCATGTTCTCAGTTTGAGTAGCAGAACATATCAGAACAGACAAATAGTCCTGTACTAACAGTCAATCCTCCCACAGACCCACACTCTCCAGAAAACAGAACAAATTGTAATCAGTTCAAGTTTCTAATTATGGAATATAAGGCATTTCTAGCAGGGCTGGACAATTTGGGAAAAATATTGAATTGTGATATTTTTAGATTTCAATTGAAATGCAATTAATAATCATTTTTCAGAAGCTTGAGCACTATACTGTATGTAGTGTGCCAGACCCCTAGTTCATTGGATTTGCATAATTACAGACCATTATCATTACATTATTATCATTATCACTTTTCTGATAAACTTGTGTGTAATGATTGTCACACTGAGTCGTTTCCATGGCAGCGTTGATCAAATTTATAGGATCATTTCAGACAAGCATGCACCCTGTGAAATTTAAAACTAAAATGTGTTTATCATTGTACTTTTAATTAGAGTAGAGTAGCCAATCAACCTAAGCCTGAAGCCTTTGGACTGTGGGAGGAAACCGGAGAACCTGGAGGAAACCCACACAAACATGGGGAGCGCTTGTACACTCCTGGTCTGGAGAACCCAGGACCTTCTTGCTGTGTGCTAGCGCTAACTACTGCACTATTGTTTTACACTGGTATCTGTCATTATTTAGTCATTTTTATTATATTAGTCTCTGTTTGATGTTTTGAAATGTATTGTTTACATTTTAAAAAAGTAATATAACAATATTATTATTATTATTATTAATAATAATAATAATAATAATACAATAATAACAACACCAATAATAATAATTGCATTATACAATCATTATTATTGTTATTATTTTTGTTGTTATTATTGTCATTAATAATAATAATAATAATAATAATAATAATAATAGCATTATATCATAATTATTGTTATTATTTTTGTTGTTATTATTGTCATTAATAATAATAATAATAATAATAATAACAACAATAATAATAATAATAATAATAATAATAATAATAATAATAATAATAACAATAATAATAATAATTATATTAAAAAAAAATACAAATATTTGCTATTTCTATGTAAAAGCTCTTAATCGTTCTGCCCTAGTTTCCAGCTACTTTGCCACATGCCAACTCCCCACCTAGTGTCTCTGCGGAGTGTGTCCCAGCAGCAGTGCCGTGCGTCTCCGTCCTGTGAAAGCCTCCTTCCTGCTTTGGCATTGTGGTTAAATTTTAGGGTGTCAGCAGCACCTGACGCGGTGACATGGGGCTTCGCGCAGGCGATAAGCTCCAGCGCTCATGAATATGGAAAACCTCCTGTTTTAGAGCCACGTGCACAAAGGAGCCTCACTTCTAAAAGCTGGAATGGCGGATGCTGAGTGCATGGAGTGTAACTGGGGCACTTAAGTGTGTGTACAGGAGTGTGTTTGGGGGGTTTTAGTGACTCAGGGGCCTGTGGTGAACTGTGCATGTCGTTAGCAACAGTAGCTTTGTCTGACTGCATCAGGGAGAGATGCGCTGATGCCTCATTAGTGCTGCTGTGTTGCAGAGCTGCATTTACATCTGTCTTACTGCCTCCTGTCTGTAGTTCTGCACTACACTATAAAGAAGAACCGCTGTTTTTGGGTAACAGGAGTGTAGCGGGACGGTACTCAGTGGTACCCAGACCTGGACTTCCAGTCCCAAGGACATGGTCCAGACCACTAGGCCTCCACTGCCCAAAAATAAACCTTGAGCCTTTGGACAGTGGGAGGCAACTGGAGGAAGGCCACTGTGGCCGAGCCAGGTCGCTAACCCAGGACCTCCTTGCTGTGAGGTGACAGTGCTAACCCCCTCGGTTTAGCTTGGCGGAGTTGCAAAAAACGTTTTGATGATCTCATCCATGGAGGGATGGGAATATGTCAAAGACAGTACCACTAAAGGAAAAGTGGCAGAAAGTGTCTTACCAGAAAAATCTGGAACTGAAAATGTGGGTGAATGTGTGTCGGTCTCTGTGATGGGTGAGCCTCCTGTCCATGGTGTACCCTGCCTTAGCTGGGATTGGCTTCAGCTTCCCCATGATTCAAAATGAATGCAATTTACAGCCAGAACACAAAGGAGTAGCTACATTTTTGATGAATGACCAGCATATACAGATTTTATCAGCCATTTTACCATAGTAATGGGTGCCCCTTAAAGTTATTGATTCATTGGTGATGGTCTGGATACTTTTGAGCATGATGCATGTTCGTACCTTAGAGGGAAAAAAATTATTCTGCTGGCAAAGGTGTTTCAGACAGTGTGCAAATATACATATTGCGTGCATTGCAATGCAAACCACGTTTGAAAATTAGTATAAAAAGAAAATTAAGCAATACAATTAGGAATTACATCAAATTGCAAAGTGTGACAGGCAGATCTAATCTTCATGGGGACCTGGTTCCAGCAGGGGGCAGCATAATGACTAAAAGCCATTTCACCCTGTTTAGTTGCAGCTCTGGGTTGCTGATCTAAGAGATCTTCCAGGCTGGTATTCTTCAAACATCGCAGAGAGATATTTAGGGCCGACTGCCTTTCACACAATGAGTAGCCTTTGAACTCCACTCTGTCTTGGATGTCAGAGTAACGGATGGATTTATATGCTTTTTTGGTTTTGGTTAGATTTTTAGCAGAATAATTGTGGATAAGCTGTATCTGTCTGATGGTCTTTTTATGGAGGCCATTGAGAAAAGCTGGCTTTTTTCCCATCCATGCTGGTTTATTTATCTGAAAATCTCTTCCCAAAAGGTGTGTTCAGCTTTGCTAGTCCAGTTTTGAGTAATATTTGCATTTTCTGGTTATATAACTTATGACTTCCTTCAACTGTGCCTTTACAAACTCCCTGACCTTTAGTATTGTCAATGGGAATCACCACGCCTGGTGAAAATGCTAATCAGAAATATGCTGATCACATGTCCAAGCAGAGTAGGTTACATAATCAGAGAAAAAACAGATCGTTTCCATGGATTTTAATGTTCAGAATAGATTGATCTGAGCATTTTGACTGATACTGATTTTAGGGGCTAAATCTGATATAAACTGCTCATTTGTAAGTTAATGTTGGGTCTACAGTACAATGCCATGTGTTGGATAAGAAGAACCAATAAACTCAGCAGTAAAAGCATGAATAAATGAATGAATATGAAAATATAAAAAGTGCACAGGAATGGAATAGGTCATGCTCAGAGACGTAAAATGATGTAAAAGGGCACAGGGGATATGAAGTGGAGTTGTTTACACAGAAAAAAGAATGTGAGAATAAAAGTAGGCCTTACACAAGAAATTGTGTAAAATTAGATAGATTAAAGCAGATTAAAGTGAAATACGATTGCTTTGGGTGGAGTGCAAGATGGCAGTGTGTAGTGCAAGACAAAGAGTATTAAGATGGCAGTGTGTGGTCTTAAGGCAGAAATATACTTGCTGTGAGCTACGTATGCGTATCCGCACCCAGTTGCGTTGTTAACGTTTGTTAATCTGCTTCCGTACTGTGCGTCCTAATCTGTAGTGGATGCTCCTTATCAGCAGGGGTCAGTGTCGGGGCCGCAAACCAAATAAATAAATGAACCTGTATCTTAACTACGTCATCTGTTAAACAAACGTGTTTACTCAAAGAAATATTAATCTTCAGCATTAATACTGTAACGTGCTGGCGAGGGCCCAGCACGGATATTTAAATTTGAACCAAGATGCAGAGGCGGCCAGTAAATAAACAAACAAATAAATAAAAAGGAAACCGGCCAAAAGCTAAATAAAATAAACCAAGGCGGATCACTCCCTCACCTAACTTCACCAAACGGGGAGTGATCTCTGACTCGCCTTGA
>JBBIGC010000041.1:28207282-28218256 GCA_037576955.1 Lepidarchus adonis | reverse complement strand
AGGCCGCAGAGACTGGGAGGTAGAAGAGAGATGCACTTGCGGTCTTCACGGGGAAGAGTGCGAGAATGCCGTACAACTTTGCGGACGGACGTGGTGTCATTGGTGCTTCCGTGGTCTGTCACGCCGAGGGCGTTCCCATAGTGAGATACCGAGCGAATGTTTGAAAGAGAACACAACATTACAGTCTGGGCTGCAGGAAATTAAAGCATATTTAATATCATACTGAAGTCACGCCCAGGTCCCTCAAAGCGCTTTCATTTATCCAAGACATGAACGCCCATGTAGACAAGGCCTTAAACAATCACTGCAGCTGTTTTTATTCATATTCATTCTTTTAAAAAAGTCCATGTATCAAATATTATATCTGTTTAAATAAATGAAAACTCTAATCCTAATTTCAATGTTCCAATAATTGTTATGAGTTTTATCACATTATGTTGTGATACGTAAGGTCACTTGAAGTCAACTCATTTCAATATTTCATGCTAGATCCTTTACAGCACTAAATCAGATACTAACTTTTCTGTGATATGTTCTGCTGGGTATCTAAAGAATTTCATTTTTAATACATATCATATAACACCATGTTAACCCATCGTTAGTCAAGCCAGCTCCAAACAATTCAGGCACTTTAAAAGAGAGAGAAAAGCAGGAGAAAATGAAAAGGGCTGGAACAGGGTAGTGTGTATAAGCTCATAAAGTTCCACAGGAAAGTCTCTGAAGAAGAAGAGGGAAGAAAGTGGTGCAGCAGATTAGAAAGTGTCCATGGATGACCAGCAGGTGTCATGGCACTTCTCAGCCAGACAAAACAGGAATGCAGTGCAACACAGAATAGCAGCAAGTAAAGCACAGCACAGGAATTAAATAACTGATGGAACTGATGTGTATATTTAACCTGTTTTTGATAAAGTTACAGTTTGCACCTTTTTATTATTATTACTATTGTTGTTATTATTTTATTTATGTATGTATGTATGTATGTATGTATGTATGTATGTATGTATGTGTGTATGTATGTATGTATTTATTTAGAATTACTCTCTATATATTATTATTACTAGTATAACTATTTTATTTTTTAATTGTTGCTATTGTTATTATTTTCATATTTCTTTATTTTCATTATTATTATATTTTTGTTATTGTTGTTACCATTATTAGGTTATTACAGTTATTATATATTTTATTTATTTCTTATTAATTAATTATTTATTTATATATTCCCCTCCCAAATTTATGTGACCACTGAACCTACATGTGTCTACATGGGGGGAATTTTTGCCTCACAATGCTCCACAGTGGTTCTCAAAGTGGCCCATATATTTTCCTAGACTTTAAAAAAACAGTTAAATTCATTTTTAAGTCATTATTTTATTTGATAAATGATGAGATAACCATATCCTTCATACTTTTCCAATGGTTGTTTATTTCCCAGAATACTAGTATAATTTAGAAGCAGTTTTCAGTGTGGGACTAAAAATATTTAACATAAAGTGAATGGTATAATCAAATGAAATTAAACTAACAACTGTATTTTTCAGCTCTATTTACTTATATATGCAGTAAACACAATCATCACTAATTTTCGACTTTTCTAGTTTATATGGCAACAACAATACTATTGTAACATTATCTAACACACCTAGCTCTGATTCATCTGCAAAGGTTTATGCTTAATTTGTGAAATTATGAAAGGTTGTTAGTGCTGAACACAGTGATTGCTTGATAAAGATTGATTAGAGCATTGGCAACCAACACACTTGATCAGATTAATCCGTTATTTATCCAGCTGTTTTTGAGATGAAATGGGTATGTAAACACTAAATTGTGCATGAGTGGTATGGTAACCAGTAGATTAGATGAATAATCAAATAATAAATTAAAATGTACATTTCTCAATCTGCTTTCTGATTACTTTGCAATTAAAAACAAAAACAAAAAAGATGTGTGAAAAATGTGTTAAATGAAACTGTAGTGAATTTAGTAAAGACAAAACTGCTAACAAGTGAAGTATACTTTTACAGTACTTCCATTACTACTACTAAACAAAAAAGGTGAAGAATTGTGGGTCTAAACCTTTAAAAGTAACTTGTCCCTCGGAGACAATGACATCTGATTCCGGCTCTGAAAGACAAAACCATCAAGTTAGATCCAGTAGCCAGCTACCGGAGCAAGGCATTATGGGAATAACTTTCGCCCTGAATCACACCAATCCCTCCCGACACAGTGATAAGCAGGTCTGATGAAACAATTAGCAGCAATTCAGTTCCGCTCCATGAGTCCCTGTATTAGTCTGAATTAGTTGATTCAGTGTGTGAAAGAACAGAGGTTTAGTTAGGTGTTAGAAGAAACCAGATTCAAGCTGTGCATATATAAATTACTAATATTGTTATTACACCATGTCCCACCATCATCAGTATGGAAGGTTTAGTACAGAACAGTGGTGTTTCTACCTGTCGTCACTTTAGGTTTAGGTATAGGTTTTGTGTCTGTTAGAGAAACAGTTGGGTCCACATCTACATCTGTGAAACAAAAGGGTTAAACATCAGCAGTGCAATAAAAAAAGAATTCAGTGCAGAAATCTACACAAACAACTGTATAACAGTAAGAAAAGGAAAACGAGATCCAGTCAACAGTACAACACTGAAAGTGTATTAATAATAGTAATTAATAATGGTTAAAAAAATAAATAGTTAAATGTAGTGCCAGGCAATACGATTTTAAGTGTGGTTATCATAATAATCATGATTTTCATGATTCGTGATATCATCAGTACTTAAACACCTTTTTTTCAAAGAGAGTTTTAAGTGAACTTATCGTACTGTGGTCTGACAAACACAGAATGAAAAAAAAATGTACTCATTATGCATAAAAATATATAATAATTAATTCTGGCCCTACTGGCTCTTTTTTCAGTCATCTTAAAAGCTAAAAAATACATATCATGGGATATCGTGTATCGAAAAAATTCTCAAAAGTGTTGTGATATTTTTGCCATATCGCCCAGCCCTACTTAATTGTATGTAGTAATACTAAATCCGAAACTTTAGTCCTGGTTTCCCACAGTAGTGAGTTGCCTTGAGTGTCATAAAACATATTGGGTCAAAAGAAGGGCACGATTTCAAAATGTTCATTTTTCACGTCATGGTTTGTTCACTACTTTTTATATACAGAGCTCCATCACTTTTTCTTACTTTTCTTTTTTTGCACATTGGAATCTATTCTTCTTCCTCTTTTTGATAAACAGGGTGCAGTGGTTACCACTGTCACATCACAACAAGAAGGTCCTGGGTTCAATCCTCGGGTCGAGTGTTCAAGTTCTCCATTAGGTTAACCCTGAAATGGGTTGGCCTCCTGTCCAGGGTGAACCCATAGTTAGCTGGTATCAGCTCTAGCTTCCCCGGGACCCGAAACAGATAAGTGGTTTGGAAAATGAATGAATGGATGAGTGCTTGGTAACAATTTCAGAACAACAGCGTCCTGGAATTGTCAACTTCATGGAAATGAATAGTAAAAGTCAGATTGCACTCACACACTATGGGCAGTATTCAACCTGTCTGTGGCACCCATGAACCCCACTTGGGTGGCAGGTGGGGTTTAGGTGCCTTGCATGGCTGTAAATACTCGTACCCCCCACCAGTGTTTTTCCTGCCAGTTCCAGGGACTTGGGGATCTCTGGTTTCAAGACCTTCTTCTCTAACCATTAAGCCAACGTTTGCATCTGATGATATGACACACAGGGTTTCTCACTGCTGTGGGTTTGTACAACCAGTATTGGTGTTTCAGATTCATTTCCCTTTGAATAAAAAACATAAAATTAACATAATGATACTTTTCTTTTTGCTTGTAAATGTGTAAATGTAATATATACATTTACTGATACATGTAATATCAGTGCATTACTTTTTATGTGCACTTGAGTGAAGAAAATGTTAAAAATGTACCAAAAGAAAGAACAGATACAATCCTCAATTACCTAAGTATTGCAAACAGACGTTTTATAAACCTGAATTCTGCTGCATTGGAGATGAAAGTGCCCATGTGACTGAGATGACCCTCTGTCCACAGGCCGAAATCTTTCAAGGCATGGTCTCCGCAGTCATGCCAAACACATTACAGAGTTTTTGCCCTCTCTTTGTTATTTATCATCACAGAAGGGTTGTGCTTCCTTCCCACTTACCCTTTCAAACCAGTCATTGTGATTCATCTTTACAATTTGACCAAAAAAGCTTGCATAACAGGAGTTGGGTTCAAAGAAACCCGTCGCAGGTTCATGTAATTTTCCAAAATAAACAGGGGACAGCTGTTGAATAGTACTGTTTATAATTAATCGAGCTGCATTTTTTCCACAGGAGTCCAGGATGATAACGGTGGAAAATGAAAACATTAACTTAATTACTGACAAGCGTTAAATACCAAGCTATCCGTCAAATCCAACGTTCGCTAACTAAAACCTGGAATAGAATTCAACTTCATCAAAAAATATAATGCCCATTAATATTACAATAGCTCATAAAGCCTTTCTTTAGGCCACTGTAACAAAAACTTTTTGCTATTTCAGACCAAGTCTTCAACACTGGGTTACAGTGTGAAAACCTCAGTCTTGCAGAACTCTGAGAACTGGGACTGGAGTTCTGGGTGGTTTCTGCTTTAAGCTAAAATGGAACCACCCACTTTCCCTGGCTGATTAGCGATTACAGATAAGAAGAGTTTAGAATGAGGTGAGATGCAAAAACCCCACAGGGCACAAAAGACAGAGACGGAAATTTATAGGAAGTTAGATTGAAAGGAGGAGCTTCAGGCATGGTCCTCTCAAACCTAGACCATTATTCACATTATTCACATCATTATTCCTTATAAAGGTAAAAAAACAATTGTGAAAGCAAACAACTGTGCAGTATATTTGTGGTTTCAGCATGTGAGTCTCTTCTCTGACGTAGTGGCGATAAAAGTTACAAACGATTCTACAAAATATCAAGGTGTAAGTCAACCAGTCAGTAAAGCAGCTGAAGGAAAACTGTTTGCATGTTACAAGAAGACAATGATCAAAATCAACCTCAAACTACTTGAGTTTCAGATTTTGGGAATAAACCTCCTGATCCTCTGACTAGAAAACTCCTTCTGTTAGACTGTAAACTAGGTAAAAGAAGTCTGGAGTCTTGTTACTTGAAAAAGCATTACTAAGTACTGGCTACAAATTAGAGGTGGGGCAAGAATATCGATATGACAATAATTCGTCCTCCTAGCTCACGTAATACAATAATTGATACACTGACGGCAATATCGATATTTAAATGAATAAACAATCACCGCTGATTTGATTCACCGACTACTTCTTCTCTTCTCTGGGTGCTGCTGCTCGACTGTGTGCAGGAACCTTAAGTGAAAGCTGAAGTAGAAGTTTCCAACAGATTGTGTGCAGGAGACTTGGGTGAAAGCTGAAGTAGAAGTTTCCAACAGATTGTGTGCAGGAGACTTGGGTGAAAGCTGAAGTAGAAGTTTCCAACAGATTGTGTGCAGGAACCTTGGGTGAAAGCACGAAGATAAACAACAGGTAGATACCAAAAAAAGCTCGGCTGAGGCACCCCAGCCCCATTTAAATCTAAAGTCTGAGTTTGTCTTAATTTATGCTTGATTGTTCTTGTACCTGGAAGTCGCTTTGGACAAAAGCGTCAGTCAAATGAATAAATGTAAATGTTGTTAGCATGATGCTAACGCAACTTGCCAAGTGACAAAGGGGAACAAAAGTGAAGCCCTGAAGCTGAAGTAGCAGTTTCTCTGCGCTTCCATCCACGGCCGCAAAGCAAGCTTAATAATAAGCATTGCTGTTGCTTATGTAAATTAATAACGCATCCTTCGCATCAATAACGTTGTTGTCCTGCGATACATCGATTATCACAGAATTGCTATGTCATGATATTATCGTTATCATGGGTCACATATCGCGTATCGTATCATATCGTGAGATCCCCTACAATTCCCACCACTACTATAAATCGTGCACATACATATGCACACACATTTTATATCTTGACCACAGATGCAAAAATGTTTGCATGCAACTGTTCCTTTAAACAAGAATGTAATAAATAGTTATTTTTATGCCTGATTATAAAATCATCATTATACATAAGAGTGAGCAATATGTTAAATATATTTTCAAGTAATCAGGGATATTATAGATAAGAGCTGGGCAATATGATGATATGTAATGCTATTGTGATAAATTGTGGCCAAAATATGATTTTCTGAGCATATCGTGATGTCAGTTCTTTAAAAACACTTTTGGACTTAATGCTTTATTTCAAAGAGAGCATCATTAGTCTTGCCTTACTGCAATGTGGTGTGAATAAACATAATTTATTCTCATTATATTTAGATATTTCTTTAATATCACACTGCTGGGTCATTTTATATCTTAAAAGATGATAAAATTTGTATCTGAAGTATTGTGATATCATATTTTTGCTGTATCACCCACCTGTATCATAGACAGGACCAGCATAAGCCCAAGTCAAGTCAAGACAGGTCAAGAGGTATCAACCAATATGACTCATGTTGGGGTCAATAACACAAGCCACTGAAACAAATTCCATACTATTCTGATGATCAGAAAGTCAAAGATAATTAAGAACTTCAAATAATTTCAGAATTAGGGATTTCAGTCTTAATGTAGAGTAAACATTTGCCCATGGTGATGACTTTACTCCTGAATCACAATGAAACAAGCCTAAAACACGATGACGCCGCAGGTTGTGTAACTGAGTCAAAGGCTCAACCATGTGGAGGCATTGCGCCATGTAGTGGCTGCAACCAGATCTCCTGCACTGTTCTCTGTCGCCCTCAAGTGGAGGAGGGGGACCTGTGTAATGATTGCATTGGTCATCATAATGCACATTGATGAAATGTATTTAATACTATGAGTGCAACCTTAAGGAACTTTTTTCGGTATATGTATAATGTATAATATTAAAGGAACTAACCAATACTTCAATTATACCCCTAACATAAGCCTTTCAGTCCTCTACGTTTAACCTTGGGAAACCTTATTCAATACTAGAAGTACAATCTTTAAAAACCTTATTCAGTTCCATGCATCTCACCTGAATGAATGTTTTTCCATAATCTTCATTTTCATATAAAGTTCCCTTTCTAATTTGGTATATCGTTTATGAGTGTTAATTTTAATAATGGAAAGTGAAATGTTTTTGCCAATAGAAATATGAAACTTTTGTGGGCTGTGGTCATAAAATCAGAGTGTGATGAATATAGACATTTTTACATAGGCTTTACACATAAACAGTTTAAATATAACAAATACAAGTATGTACAGTCAGAGTATGTACGATCAGAGTATGTACAGTAAGAATATATACAGTACAAGTATGTACAGTCAGAGTATGTACAGTAAGAATATGTACAGTACAAGTATGTACAGTCAGAGTATGTACAGTATGAGTATATACAATCAGAGTATGTACAATCAGAGTATGTACAGTAAGAGTATGTACAGTACGAGTATGTAGTCAGAGTATTTACAATCAGAGTATGTACGATTAGAGTATGTACAGTACGAGTATGTACAGAGTATGTACAGTAAGAGTATGTACAGTAAGAGTATTTACAGTACGAGTATGTACAGTACGAGTATGTACAGTCAGAGTATGTACAGTATGAGTTCGTACAGTCAGAGTATGTACAGTATGAGTTCGTACAGTCAGAGTATTTACAGTACGAGTATGTACAGTCAGAGTATGTACAGTATGAGTTCGTACAGTCAGAGTATGTACAGTATGAGTTTGTACAGTCAGAGTATTTACAGTACGAGTATGTACAGTCAGAGTATGTACAGTATGAGTTCGTACAGTCAAAGTATGTACAATACGTGTATGTACAGTCAGAGAATGTACAGTACGGGTTCGTACAGTCAGAGTATGTACAGTCAGAGTATGTACAGTATGAGTATGTACAGTCAGAGTATGTACAGTACGAGTTCGTACAGTACGAGTATGTACAGTCAGAGTATGTACAATACAAGTTCGTACAGTCAGAGTATGTACAGTACGAGTATGTACAGTCAGAGTATGTACAGCTGCACCAAGGCAAAGTGGGAACTACATTTACTCCTCACTATGGTTTGACTTCAGAATTATTCTAAAATATCAAAAAAATGAAAATTAGTAGATGTTTTTTAAATGAATGGGTGGGTCCAAACTGATATATAGATGAAGGTGATTTTTTTATGATGGCTCACAACAAAATGAATTGATAATTAGTCATTTAATGGATAACTTTCTTTTCTTGTCTCGCTAATTTATTTAACATTCGACATACGTCTCACCACTGCGGCTGAGGTCAACACACGCAAAGCAAAACAGAACACCTGGCACACCTGACTGCTGAGAGCACAAGTAAATACACTTCAACAACATCAGTAAATTATATAATAAACAGATGTGAAATTATACAATTATATGCAAATCCATGTAGATGGATTTATATATATATTTTTTACCACAATAAGATGCAACAGTTCTTTGACTTAAAAGCTGACAGTGCTCTCCTTTCCAATTTCCACTGAACCAAAAGAAAAATGAGATATTGTGCCATCTTGTGGACTTCAAAAGCAGTAATCAGAAAAAAGGGTGTATTAAATAAATGGACAAAAATATTAAATAACATTAAATCAATCAGAATCAATGCTTCATGAAAATGCAGTAATAATTCATTGGCTTTTTACAATTAGACCCTATGAAATGAAATGCACCTGCCTGAAAACAGAACCCACAATGTCATAAAAACCCAACCTATGGAGAAGACATCGGCAAACAAAGTAGGTGTGATCTTTAAAACCATGATTATCAAACTTATTGCACTTAATAAATTATTTTATAGTTTGCTCATTCCGTCCTGTTATAGAGGACACTGTGTATTTACTCATGAAACTGTCCCAAGATCCAGCCTGTCTGATCTGATCTCAGTCAAACAAACGTACAGCATGGAAGCGGCAGAAAAGTTTAATCATTTAACTGGCAACAAACAAAACTGATGCGCACCTGTTGACAGACTGAAGGGCAATCTCGCAAAGACATACTGACATACGCAGCAGACGAAAAAATAAAAAAGCGGAGGTTAGTTACTCACGTGGCTTCCGGCCCCATACGTAGAGATGCAGCTTCCCAGAAGAGTAGTAGATGAACACCAGGACCAGCATGGGACACAGAACAAACAGCAGTTTGTGTGTGGCCTTCATGATCCTCAGTCATTCACATGGTACCATCTGTTGCTTCGCCTACGGTGGAGAGAGAGGGCAGAGCCACGAGAACAAAGTTCAGTCAGTCTACTAGACTAAGGATTTTCTTCATTGACCAAAAAGCCTGAACCTAAAGTCAATGAACCCCCATCCTCAGGAAAAACACACTGATAAACGGGAGTCCAGTCTGTTGGAAGGTTTGAAGAGCATGCGAGAGTTCGGGTAGTGACTTTAGAGAATTAGTAATAACCCCACTTCAGCTCCTCCCAAACGAACTGGATGGAGAATTATGTAGCTCCAAAGCACAGTGCTTTAAACCTCTCCAGGTCAGGTTCTATAAAGGTGATATAAGCTGTGTATGAACGTGTGTATCAGTAATGGATGCACCTATCAGTTGCTGGAGAGCTGTTGGAATACTAAGGCTAGGCGATATAGTGAAAACATTGTATCACGATATTTTGAGAAATTTCCCAGATACACGATATGTCACGATATGGATTTTTCCATCAACTGTTAATGAGCCGCCTATGTATTTTTATATCAAAGTATAAGAAGTACAAATAATTTTTATTCAGTGTTTCTCACACTGCAATATAGGGAGTCCTTTACTTCCGACATACTCGACTTAAAACACTGCCCCGAACCCTGTATTTTTTTTTTATGGCATGAAAATGAAAGTGAAAGTAACTTTAATAAAACGCCCCAGTGTAAAACATAGTAGACGCTTATGTAAGGGGCTTCGACTTACGACCCACGTTGAGGAGCAGAACCGTAAGTCGAGAACCCCTGTACAATAAGTGACTCAATGGTTTGGTTAACAAATTTTGCAATTACAAATAAAAGTTGAATGTGATTCACAACTAATTTTTGTTTTTTTAAACATAAATTCAATGGTTTTGCAACATGGTTTTGCTACAATGAGTGGGTGAACTGGTAACAAGTAAGATCATGATTGTATCCATTGAAGGTTCAGTATTTGCAAGGATAGATGATTCATGGTTCATTTTGTGACAAAGATCATGAGAGAATAATTAAAATGCAGTCTTTTAATCATCTACAGAACAAAATTCTGTGAAAAGATTCAGGAAACCGTCTCAGAAATTCAGCTTTTCTGGAAATGTTTGTAGCAGAAAATACTGGACATTAAATCTGACACTACGCACCTTAAATGGAAGGTTCAACCATCTGAGATCACTAGTGAATATTCAGCTGCTTTATCGTGGTTAGTGATGACTCATGGGATTTTTTGATAAAAGCTGTGGAGGAGTTTCAGTAACACAAAGAGAGTGAATACTTCTGGTGAGTTTAGGATGAAACTGGATGACGTGGTGATCAATTATGAACTTTAGTCTAGATTCAGCCTGGTTGGTGGTTTGCAATAACTGACCATGGTAAAACAAGTTTCTTTACATTATTCGCATGCTCACGCAAAACATTTACTACAATTTCTTAGATCCAATTAAAGAAGAAATTGGACTTCAAAAAAATCGATAAAGAGATACAGAACAGTAAATACAATGTTTTATTTCAAGACTGCTCTGAAATGATCAAATAATCCCATTTGGTATGATCTAAAGTCACAAAATATCATATAAATATAATAAGAAAACAACAGCAAAAGTTCCAGTGAGTTTACTGGTGAGTTGTGTAAGGTTCGCACGCCGCCATGTTCCCGCAATGCCTTGCGAGGCCACGCCAGGCATGGGGCGGCAGAACCCGGC
>JBBIGC010000041.1:28185081-28195381 GCA_037576955.1 Lepidarchus adonis | reverse complement strand
CTCACACAGGGGACTTACGCTCACACAGAGGACTTATACTCACTCACACACACACACATGCTCACACAGGGGACTTATACATACACATGCTCACACAGGGGACTTACGCTCACACAGAGGACTTATACTCACTCACACACACACACATGCTCACACAGGGGACTTATACATACACATGCTCACACAGGGGACTTACGCTCACACAGAGGACTTATACTCACTCACACACACACACATGCTCACACAGGGGACTTAAACTCACACACGCTAACACAGGGGACTAATACGCACACACGCTCACACATGGGACTTATACTCACACACACACACCGGGGCCCACACACTCACAAATTTCCTCATAGTAGGGAAACTTGTGACGTCCTTACCGAAGTCCTGGGACCTATTGAGAGGAGGAGGAAAGTACTCAGGTGGAGGGGGCATTGGCTGCATTGGAGGTGGACCAGGCTGCATTGGAGGTGGACCAGGCTGCATTGGAGGTGGACCAGGCTGCATTGGAGGTGGACCAGGTCTACGAAATCCCCCCGGATATCCTTGGCCAATAATATTCTCCAGATTACTCCTGCAGGGGAAATAATGTTGAAAGAAGTTGAAAGACACATTCTCCAGCTGCAGCTGTGAAGCTCATATCAGGATCAGAGGACAGTTCAGTTCCAGGAAGTAAAACTTCTCCCCAGGATTAAACTTCATCTGCCTGACTGTGCTGCACTGTGTGTCTGACCCCTTTCCATCAGAGCAGCATTAACATCTCCCACCCCCTGACAGGTGCTGCTGTAATGAAATAACTACAGCCAACGTTCTTCACTTCATCAGGCAGTGGTCTTAATGTTGTGGCTGACCAGTTTATTAACTCTTTTGACCAGGGGGTGCACTAACTTTTGCATGGAATTAAATAATTTGGTCACAGCGAACAGATGAATGTGGGAGGAGGATCCACTTGAAAAAGGATGTTTTGGAGACCATAGATGGTCTCCAAACTATACACTATACACTCGGTGGTCCACCTTGTAGCCTACCTGATATCCATCATCGGCTCGCTCTGTGGAAATCCTGCATTCTCTCTTCTGTGCTGGATCACCTTCTCCAAATCCACCCTGACCTCCACTGCCTGGGACATTCAGCAATGATGAAAAGGATATGGGTGAGATTTCATTAAATACAATTCAATAATAGACCTGTGGGTGTGGTTTATGACACAGTATGACTGAATGTGAGCTATAAATATCCAGCTCTTCATGAAGGTGGAGCAGACTTGTGGGTGTGGTTTAGGACACAGTATGACTTACTGGGAGCTATAAACACCCAGCTCTTCATGAAGGTGGAGCAGACTTGTGGGCGTGGTTAAGGACACAGTATGACTTGCTGTGAACTATAAACATCCAGCTCTTCATGAAGGTGGAGCAGACTTGTGGGTGTGGTTTAAGACTTAATATGACTATTCTGAACAGTTATTCCCATTGCTGCATAAGTTTAGAGTTCCACACTCATGTGTGACTCCAGAGCTACAGAGCCACTGATTTAGAGCAACTTGTTCACAAACAACAGTTGGAGTGTCTGACTCCAACCATGAAAGACTACACAGTGTTTATGACAATGCTGCTATTTTATTTCAGTTTTATATCACATTTAAGAGAAATACTTCTAAAATGGTTGAAATGTTCATTCACTGGCTCGTTTCCTGCTGTTGCTTTAAGGGGTTGCCGTTGTGGGTCATGTCACCCCTACTGTCCCGAAGCATGTACCTCTGTTTATGTTCCCCCTTGCACTTGAGTCCTGTCACTCTGTCCACAGTACTGGAGTGCTTTGAACAATAATGATCAGGTGCTGAAATGAGAAAGGAGAGTTTCTCACCCCAGTCTCCTCACACTGGAACAGGAACACATTCGAAGTTCGACGTCCGCTTTCCTGAACGGTGACTGCCAGAAGGGAGTCGTAAGTGCAGCTGTCCGTGAACGCCTTCGTTTTAGTAATGCTGCTGAGAGGAAGGGACTCCAGCATCTCCTAAACCCTCGACAAGGAAAACAAAGATAAAACACTGGAATCACAAGCACTTCATCACATGACAGGTCAATATCACAGCAGAACAAATGATCACCTTCTTTATACAGAACAGTTTCTTTGAAGCATTTGAGCTCCAAAACATACTGATCACCCCACAGCCATGTGGGGAAAACCATTCTACAAAAAAAACCCCATTTGTAATTAATTGCTCTTGTGATGTGATAAAAACAATCATATTTCTATACATCGCTACATTATATCCATCTATTTGACCTACAGCCGTTTAACCCAACACAACCAATCAATCATCTAACAATCTATCCAATCAACCAGCTATCTATCCGTCCATCCAACCAACAAACCATTCATCCATCAAAGCATCCATCCATCCATCCAACCAACCATCCATCCATCAGAAGACAGCCAATCAGTAAAGACTTAATTTACATATATACGATAATAGAAAGTGACTATAAGAAAATGAGAATAATCAGGTAGAAGTGAATTAGGGTTGTTTTGTTCTAAAACACACTCAAATGTTACAAGTGGTGATGGGCATATAAATTGAAGAATGTGCTTTAATGCCGAGATCAGACTGATAAATAAATTATTTTAGATAGACACAAGATAAATAAATTGCACATGTACAAATACATCACCATAGTATTGTTATCCTCAGTTATTTTGGCCTCGGTAATAATGATCATAGAGAATAACCTTAAGATGTACAAAGATAATAAAACTTCTGCTGATGATCAACACACCCCTCTGTGTGAAGAAAGATGCATCACCCTCTGATGCAGTATTAGTACAGTAATAGAGCAGGAAGTAGTACTGTATATGGAGATCACACTGTGGAGGAAAAGGTGGAGCTGGAACACATTGTTCCTCCACCCTCTGATGCAGTATTAGTACAGTACTGTAGAGCAGGAAGTAGTAATGTATATGGAGATCACAATGTGGAGGTAAAGGTGGAGCTGGAACACATTGTTCTTCCACCCTCTAACAAAGACCCACAGTGAGAGAATGAAGCAGAACATTAGAAGAACACAACTCAAGTATCAAGCTGCTTTGGAATGAACTGGACAGAAGGTGGTGAAGGTAAAGCAGCAGAAGTTATGGCGTCTCTAGTAATTCTTTGTATTGAAGGGAGTGTTGCGACAGGAGGTCGCATAAAAGAGCTGTTTATTGGTCTTCATCCAAAGCCCAGTTCCACCAGTCGTCAGATCTGAACTCCCCTTCTGATGAGCTTACAGAAGTGTACATTTAGTTCATCACAATCAATCAAATTTCACTTTTTTAGCCCTAATACATGATTTCCTAAGTAAGTAAGTAAACCAGGTCTTTATTTCCTTTTTCTTAAAATATATAGAATTGTTATCTTTATTTTTTTTACTTTAGTTTACTATTTAAGGTTATTCACTGTAATCAATTTGCTTAAATTACAATTGCAATTTATACAGCGTTACTGCTGTTCCTTTGCACATTTCCATAAGCAGGGAGTCACCTGCTGTCCTCCTGGAAAAATATCCTAACAGACCCTGCTGATTAAGGAGCACTGTAGTGGTTCACGATGTTCAGTGAAGCAGCAGATCTCCAGGAGGAGGCCTGGTGACCCCTGCTGAGAGGTGACCCACTGACCTTAGTTTCGATGTCGCACAGCTGAAGGCAGCCGCCCTGCACCTGCAGGACCATGTCCTGACCCCACACTTTCCCTCGGCTCTCCATACTCCTCAGTTTGGCCACACAGTCATCAATGCTGCTCAGCTCCTTCTGGTCCAGCTCGAATGTGAACAGGTGCTGAGGAAGAGGCCGAACACTCACAACTTAGCTTCTGCTCTGGAGCACAGTTCACTGACCATGTGATGTTGTAAATCCCTCTGTATGTTTTCCCTACTACACAGTGACTGATGTTTGGTCAGTGAGGGCGCATACTGTGTGCAGTACAAAGGGCAGCAAATATTTGCTGGGTCTACCCTCATAAATGAAATAAATAATTCCTATTACTACAATCAAATAGTAAACAATATTTATAGAGTTTGTCATCCACTAATATTAAAATGAAGTCATTACACTGTTAAAAACAAACAAACATTTGTTAACATTTATTTATTTATTCTATGAGATAACATGCAGGACACAGGCTATCTGTGAGATAAAATACATGGCACAGGCTATATACAAGATAACAGGGCATGGCACAGGCTATCTACGAGATAACATGCACAGCACAGGCTATCTACGAGATAACATGCATGGCACAGGCTATCTACAAGATAAAATGCAAGACACATGCTATCTACAAGATAAAATGCAAGACACATGCTATCTACAAGATAACAGGACACGGCACAGGCTACCTACAAGATAACGGGGCACAGCACAGGCTATCTATGAGATAACAGGGCATGGCACAGGCTATCTATAAGATAACAGGAAAAAGTGCAGGCTAGCTATGAAATAAGAGGACAAAGTGCCGGCTAGCTACGAGATAACATGACACAGTACAGGCTATCTACAAGATAACATGACACAGTACAGAGTAAGAGACGAACAGTGCTGTGCAGTCCAGTCTTAGTTTGTGCAAATGAGCAAATGCAAATGTCACGTGCAAAACTGTGAAAAGCTAATCAGTGCCATTCAGTTCGGATCTATGAGGTACTGACAAGGTTCATGTCTGTGATTAACTCCTGTCAGCAATTAAGGAGACTGGTGTCAGAGGGGAAAAAGAGTTTCTGAGTCTGGTGGTTTTACATTTCTCTCTTCTGTATCTCTGGCCTGAGGGTGGAAGTGTGAACAGACCATGTTGGAGGTGGGTGGAATGTTTGAGGATGGAGGCTGTTCTCCTGCAGACTCCATGTCAGAGCAGGATTTGGTAAATGTACATCCTGCAGGATCGACTATTGAAGTGCTGTTCTTGTTGGCTTCCCCCCAAAAAGCCCATCAGACAGCTTCAGCTTATTCCAAACACTGCTGCTACAATTCTAACAGAGCACATTCCTCCAGTCCTCAGCTCCTTACACTAGAGTCCAATCAGATACAGATCTGAGATCAGAGTCTGACTCTGTTCCTCAGACCCTCAGATATTTGGGCCTCAAACATCTCCGTAATGATGAAGATCAGCCTGGAATGAGCTAAACTAAATGGCATCTGGTCACTATGCTGCCCGCTGCAGGAACCATCTCCACAGGGCGATCAGATCTGCCCCCAAAATGTTAAAAACTTGTCTTATTTTACACTCAATCTAGTTAAAGGCTCGAATTTTATATAATTTTATCATGTACTTTTATCTGCCTAATTAAAATCTTACTTTTATTTCCTGTAACTAGATTTTATTCTTAATTATATGTCCAGAGTGTAGCCTGCCTTGGCCCACAGTCGACTGGGATCAGCTCCAGCTTCCCCCATGACCAAAAATGAATAAGTGGTTTGGAAAATTAATGAATGAACGAATTTATTGATTATTTTCTTTTTAAATGTGTCTTATATTATGCTGTAGAAAAAACTTGCCGTGCCTTACCTCCACTCTGTACTGGAACGTATCCGGCTGCTTGTTGATGGACTCTGAATATTCCTTTCTTTGCACTGTAAGAGGAAAAAACATGGAATTATAGTGTTGTTAGCATTAGGAGATGGTATTTTGGTCATTTTGGAAGGTCTCACTCACTGTAGATGGATTTTGCACTGGGTCGAGACATATCCAGCTTTTGGGAAGACAGCTCTGGGGAGAAGCTTCTGCAATAAAAGCATCTGAATCTGAATCCCATACTTAACTTTCCTATTCCGTAGATTTTTCAACATAATTCAGTGGTACAGAATCAGTCAGAACTGCTAACAGTGGAGGTGAACGGAACCAGACGTCTGGTTCCTCTAAAAGCTCCTCACAGAGACGAGATGGTGATGAAGATAATGAGATGTCTGGAGAAGCTTCAGGTCCTAAAACTGAACCCATTCATGGTGGAGGGGTACATGCAGGGCGCTGTGAGGTAAAATAGTCCCCAAAGTGATTTAGTTCACATCACCTGATGCCACATGCGAACACTGAACATCTACATTTAACCCGTGAACACACACACCAGGAGCAGGAGCTGCTGCACACCTGCACCCTGGTGCAGATATGGGGTAAGGGCACGTCAGTGGCTGTGGGAGGGGGAGGGGGATTTGAGGCCAGAATGATTACCACGATTATTTTGTGATCACACATTTTTATCACAATTAATCATTGATTTAGTGACAAAAATGTTTCTGCTGTGCTGCCATGGAAATATTAAACTGCTTATACAACCATACTGTTCTAATTTCCTGCTAAAGTATAAATATTTACATCAAAATAAAACCTCATTGTTCTGAACTTGTCTGAATGAAAGTTAGACTGAGCTCCTCACTCCCCAAATGATTAAACAGTGCAATTAAAGGAAAGGTGGTGAAACAAGCTCCGCCTATAATTACTGCAGCATGCGACTGATCTTAGTACCTTGGCTGGAACCCAGACCCACTGCTCCCATACATTCTTCACCCGTGATGTCACACACTCACACGTGTAAATACTTCAAAGTAATGGCACCCTGTGATAGAAGAGAAAGACAACACATGAGGATGACTCATCGATGAAGTGACAGAAAAAGCAAAGTCATTAATATCAATAAAATAATGAACAATAATGCAGGTGTGAGAGATATGTGCTGGAAATACAGTGATGTGAAAACGTCTTTGCCCCTTTCCTGATTTCTTTTTTTTGTCACACTTAAATGTTTCAGATCAGCAAACAAATTTAAATGACAAAGTGAAGTCAACAAAGAGATCCTCAAAAGCTAGACATGACAAAATCCAGAGACATTCAGGAAGAAATGACAAAGAAAGTAATTGAGATCTATCAGTTTTAAAGCCATTTCTAAAGTTTTGGGATCCAGAGAACCACAGTGAGAACCATTATCCACAAATGCTGAAAACATGGAACAGTGGTGAACCTTCCCAGAAGTGACCGGCCAACCATTACCCCAGGAGCACAGAGATTACTCATCCCAGAACATCCAAAGAACTTCAGGCCTCACTTCCTCAGTTAAGGTCAGTGTTCATGATTACACCTTGAGAAAGAAACCAGGCAACAATGACCTGCATGGCAGAGTACCAAGACAAAAACCACTGCTGAGCAAAAAGAACATTAAAGCTTGTCTCAATTTTGCCAAAAAACATCTTGATGATGCCCAAGACTTTTGGGAAAATACTCTGTGGACTGACAAGACAAACATTGAACTTTTGAAATGGGTGTGTGTCCCATTACATCTGGTGTAGAAGTGACACTGCATTTCAAAAAAAGAACATCATACCAACAGTAAAACATGGTGGTGGTAGTGTGATGGTCTGGGGCTGTTTTGCTGCTTCAGGACCTGAAAGATTTGCTCTGTGGAACCATGAATTCTGCTGTCTACCAAACAAACTTGGGTTCTGCAGCAGGACAATGATCTAAAACACACAGCAAGTCCACCTCTGATTGGCTGAAGAAAAAGAAAATGAAGAATGTGTGGTATATACGAGGAGAAAAAAGAGAAAAATGCAAAATATTGGCTTTTTAATGGAGCTGGAGGTGAATGCATGTAGAGAGGTGTGAGTGCCCGTGGCTTCACGCAGAGCAGACTGTGGCCTTTACATACAATGAGTTCAGCTTGTGCCCCACTGCTGCTGAGATGCTCCTTTCACGCCGCTGTCTTCCTCTGCTCCATGTTCCTTTATCTCCAATCTGACCTTCTGTCCATCATCTCAATCTGAGAGTGCTATATCCTCAGGCTGGGAGACGTGACATTTCAGGGGTGAGGAGGACGGGCTGTCCGCTGGTTACTGACCCGCTGTAGCACAGCAGAGAGGAGGCCCATACAACTACAGACCACCTACTGACATTTTCCCAATAGCCTGTTCGTTGGAGTGAGAGCAGGTTTTTCCTTTTATTCGTTATCAAAACAGATTATATCATCTCTTTGCTCATTTTTTGGGTATAAATTGCAACATGGTGCAGTGGTTAGCACGATCGCCTCACAGCAAGAAGGTCCTGGGTTCCATCAGGTGTCTCTTCTTGTGTTTTCCTGAGCTTCCTCTGGGTTTCCGGTTTCCTCCCTTTCCAAAGGCTACTTGAATGGCTACGCTAAGTTGCCCATAGTTGTGAGTGTGTGTGTGAATGGTTGTCTGTCTCCATGCTGCCCTGTGATTGGTTGATCTCCTATCCAGGGTGAACCCTGCCTTGGGCACATAGTCAGCTGGGATTGGATCCAGCTTCCCCAACACCTGGTTTACCTAAAAACAGACAAGTAGCTACTATAGCAAGTAGAGAACTCACTCGTGACTTCTCCTCCAGTCTGGTCATCATGACAATGGTGCTGGTCCTCTGCTCCCACACCATCCTCCAGAAGTCGCTCAGCGTCTCGGGCAGAGGCCCTTGAGTGGCGATGTAGGCATTCTGCTTGCGATACCCATCGATGTAGTTGGCATTGATGTAGTCGCTACCCGGGACAGCTGTAGGAAGAGTGGACAGTTTACACAGTGATAACATTAAGGCTATGAGCCACTGTAAATGCAATAAGCCCAATTATTTTACAGGAAAATGGGGCAATTTTATAAAAATGATATTAAAATAAATCCTTTCCTGCTGATCACCAATATAACTGCACATATTTTTGTGAAAGATTACATTTATATATGAAGATGTGACATGATCCACAGAAATATGGCCAAGTTTGTAGAATTATAGTTACATTTTTATATGAAGATAATCCAGAGAGGATTTTACACAACAAATGATGGTTTAAGAGTATAAACACAAAACACTGCACTTTTTACATACACAAAATAATAAAACTTCTCTTTAACCACAGAAATGCTTCTGTAAAATATATAAAAATACACAAAATAAATAAATATTCATATTCAGAATATGGTAATGGGATTTCTGCTTTTAATTACATAGAGAAAGATTTCTGATCAGTTTTGATGTTTTTTATGAGCCAGTTTCAGAAAAGACATTGAACGGACGCAATATATGTCAAAAAAAGTTTCTTCTTTTTCTTCTCTATATATTCTTTTTTCTTTCTTTCTTACTCTCATTTCCTCTGTATTTATTCACTTTCTTTTCTTTCTTTCTTTGTCTTCCTTGCTCTTTCTTTTCTCTCTTATTCTGTATTTCACTCCTTTCTTTCTTTCTTTCTCACTCTCTTCATCTGTATTTATTCACCTTCTTATTTCTTTCTTTCCATTTATCCCTTTCTCTTGCTCTCTCCCACTCTCTCTTCCTCTGCATTTATTCTTTGTTTCTTTCTGCATTTATTTGTCTTTCTTTCTTTCTCTTTCTTTCCTTCTATCCTTCTTTCTTTCTTTCTCTTTCTTTCTTCCTCTCTGCATTTATTCTTTCTTTCTTTCTGCATTTATTTGTCTTTCCTTCTTTCTTTCTCTTTCTTTCTTTCTTTCTTTCTTTCTTTCTTTCTTTCTTCCTCTCTGCATTTATTCTTTCTTTCTGTCTGCATTTATTTGTCTTTCCTTCTTTCTTTCTTTCTTTCTTTCTTTCTTTCTTTTTCTTTCTCTTTTTTACTCTCTTTCCTTCCTCGCGGTCTCTTCCTATGCATTTATTCTTTCATTCTTTACTTCTTTGTCTTTCCTTCTTTCTTTCTCACTTACTCTCTCTTCCTCTGTATTCATTCACTCTTTCTTTATCTTATGAATGAATTTGGGGAGAATTTTTTTTATTTAGTTCATTTTTCCCCCTAAACAGCCAAGACATGTTTGATGTGTCAGACTTCAGTCTACAGTCACAGAGCTTATGAGTTTTACAGAGCATCCAGCCTAACCTAACTGTGTTCAGCACTGTCTCCTAGACTTGCTTATGTGGTTTCTGACCCTCTATGACACACTGAAATGTATAAACACTGACTGAAGTATGACAGTATAGCAGTAAACCTCAGTATCAGCCTTGAAGGATGACAGTGCATGTAGAGGAGAGCGTATGAAGGTGTCTATCTGGCGTTGGTTCCACGTTTTACATCTGTTTTTAGACTCATATATCAAAGGTCTCGGCTGCTGGAAAATAAATCATTGACTCTTACCATCCACAGAGGTCAACACGACTCTGGAGTGGTCGTAGGCGATGACGTTTGCATAACGATTTTTAGGCTTGTTCACCTCCATGTTGGAGTTCTCCCAGGTGAACTGCTGGCCAGGATCAATAGACTGAGAGAGAGAGAGAGAGAGAGAGAGAGAGAGAGAGAGAGAGAGAGAGAGAGAGAGAGAGAGAGAGAGAGAG
>JBBIGC010000041.1:28135303-28146220 GCA_037576955.1 Lepidarchus adonis | reverse complement strand
TTAAATCAGTACAGAAAGTCATTTTTTGTTTTGGCTCTACTGTAAAGTTGGTGAAATGTCACTTACGCCCTTTTGGCGCTCAGCCCTCGATATAAGAACGGTTTCAATTCTCAGCCAATCAGAAGTCATTTTCATGTATCAGTCTTAAAAACAAAATCAGCCCGTTTCATTCTAATGCATGAAAACAGATGAATAAAACACAAATGTAGAATAAAGTGGTGCTTGGGCGGGGACTTCTGTTCACAAGGGCAACAAGTTTGGGGTTTTTTTGCAAAATATATTAACTGTACATTATCGCAATATTGGTCTCTGCTGGAGTAATGCTGCAAATATGCAAATGAGTCTCTGACCAATCACAGAACTATCACTTAGTTATGAAGGGGTGGAGCTAAAGTGTTGGATAAAAAAAGAAAGTGTTGTAAATGTAAACGTGGTGGTTTTATGACCCCACAAAAGTGGTGATTTGAAAGGTTGATATTAATGGCTAGTTTTCGTATTGGAACTGTATGTATGGGGACAGTGAATGTACAGTGTGTAGCTTTAACACTTCAAGCCTTTAAATTACAGCAACATGATTTGTGCCCTTTAATAAAGTGAGAAATATCGCAGCCTCAGTATGTAGCAGTATAACAATTCTGATATTTTGTCCATATTATGCAGCCCAGGAATATATAGTACTGTGCAAAAGTCTTAGCCCCCTGAGACATGTATATGTAAGAGTAGTTTAGAGGCAGTGAGTATTTTATTGTTTTATTTTCAGACAAAAATATTAGATTAACTAATATCTCATTCAGATTTTTATTTTCATTTTTAATGCTTTTTTATTTGTTTGCATTTATTCTAATGTGAACTTGTATTCTGCCTGTAGAAAGACACTCACTGCTAAGAAAAATGGGAACAAATTGCCCAAGACTTTGGAACAGTACTGTATTATATATATATATATATATATTTAAATATTTTATATAACACACACACAGTATATACACATACATACATACATACACACACACACTAATATATATATATATATATATATACACACACACACACCAACCCATCATAGATCACAATTACACATTTTCCCAAATTGTTCCGGCCTCTTCTGAAGACTGTGTGTGATATATTGCTTTCTTCATTATGTGATGATAATATTATAACTTAGTATATATATATATATATATATTTAAATATTTTATATACAACGCACACAGTATATACACATACATACATACAGTACACACACACACACACACACACACACACACCCTAGCTACACTATATCCAACAAATTCACACATCAGAGCACTGAGGACCCAAGTTATATTATTGCATTGCCATAATGTACGAGACCTAAATATGTCATAGTGCAAAAATGGGCTATTTTGTCTCAGGAGTGGAAATGGTCAACCACAACATTTTACACCGCACAAAATTAGATTCTGTCCAAAGCCGAAAAAGCCTGTAGGAGACTCACACCGCATGCTGAGATGCAGGTCGTCCCATTTCTGAATTAATGCGGCCCAGCGACTTCAGAGGCGAACCCAACACCATCTGAAGCATCACCGCTGGAGGAAAGAGGCTGCGGCTCCGGCTTTGAGATGGAGACATTGCTTAATGCTGAGACAAACACATTTGAAGGGTTATATTACGGGATAAAAAGAGAGACACACAACGCTTCCTTTGCCAGGTTGCGAGACAGATCAAAGTGGGAATCCAGGCCCAGAGAGCATGAGAAACAATGTCGGTTCAGCAGTGCTCAAACAGAGCGAGACCCGTGCAACTGAGAACACACCCTCAGGACGTCCCTTTCATCTGCCACTCAAGCGGCATGGACCAGCGCAGGCCCTTGGAGAAGGGCTCTCTCACAGGTTCAGCGCTAAATTAGCCGACTGCAGTACAGTTCCAGCTGACCTGGATGACAGGGACTGTAGCGTTCCTGTTTCTGGGGTAAGGGGAACGGTACATGCGGAGTAGCTGTTCCTTGGGCTGTGGTCTTAATGAAGAAAGCAATATATCACACACAGTCTTCAGAAGAGGCCGAAACGATTTGGGAAAATGTGTAATTGTGATCTATGATGGATTGGCCTCCTGTCAAAGGTGTAGCCTGCTTTGGCCTATAGTCAGCTGGGATTGGCTCCAGCTTCCCCTGTGAGCCGAAATGGATAAAGTGGTTTAGGAAACGGTTGAAAGGGTCTAATTGTGATTAAATTGTAATTTAACTGTATTTCCATTACAATTTAAGTGCAATTATTCTCATTAATTACCCAGTTCATTTTTTAGGTGATGTTCCTGCTAAGGCCCTTGTGATTAGAAGGTCCCAGCCCAGGCACCACTGAGGTACCCTTGAGTAAGATACTGTCCTGCTGTTTTATAAGTAATAAGGGCCACAGCCCAATGGTTAGAGAAGTGAGTTTGTAACTGAAGGGTTGCAGATTCGACTCTCGGAACCGGACAGCAGCTGAAGTGCCCTTGAGTAAGACACCTAACCCCCAACCGTTCACCATGTACGTCGCTCTGGATAAGAGCGTCTGCCAAATGCTGTAAATGTAAATTTGAATAAGCAGCTGTTTAATGAGAAAAGCAGACTGGGATGATGGTTTAGCCGTTTACTTTTATTGTAATGTGATTAACACACGTTTTTTCCTCGTTCATGCTACTTTGTAAAAGTAATGTTAGCTGCACACTGCAGTCAATTTCATTCAATTTTACAATAATATTTAAGATAATTTAATACAGAATCATTTTCAGGAGCATTGTCAAGATGGTACCTTGCTCAGAGGAACTTGGGAGTAGAACCTACAACCTTCTGATCACAAAGGGAAGGTCTTCACCACTTGCCCACACTTCCTTATCCAACATGGTGAACTGTGCTCAGCTTAATAGTTTGGTATTTTCTAAATTCCAAATACCCCAAAAAATCCTATACAGTATATTTTATTACTTCATCTCATTGGAGAAATTCCCTAAACCTGCAGGATGCCATTAAGGCCTTTCTCTTCATCGTTTCTAACGATTGAGTGGCAGCACAAAATGGAGGGTGAAGGAAATGGCCCGTTGCAGAAGTGGAAAGGTAGGCCGAAGCTACACCTTGGCTATTTTCCTGTTGACACGGTTTTGTGCTTGACACAAATACCTGCTGACTGATAGGCCGACAGTGCTGACGCTGGAAGGACGGAGGAACTGCTGAGGGGGCGCTTTCACTTTCTCTGAGGGACCGTTAAGAGTTTCCACACACTGTGCAGCCCTCGAAACATGTCCCCGAAGCCCCGCTCAGAAAGTCTCCAACAATTTGATTAGAAGGGACATGGAGAGTTGCTGAAAAAGACAGGAAGCGGTTAAACTAGCGCTGCTGGGCAGCATACCGTCCACACGGCTTTATTTTCACAAAAAGAGGAATTCTGACCTAAAACTAGAGTTTAATGTCATTTGTTGAGTTTTCTGTGAGCAAAATTATATCCCTCACCCTGTTATGCTAATGCTAAGATTCACAATTCACTAAAATACCCAAAATGCATTGCACAAAAGCATTGAGAATCATGGGAACATGATAAGTCACTTTAAAACATACCGTGTGCAGAAAGGTCATTATTTATCATACTTGACTTCCCATCTACCTATATATCACTTCACTTCCACACGTTAAATCCGCACTCAAAACCCTTCTGTTCAAACGTGCTTTCTCTCTGATTAATTTCCACCATCTAAATTTAATATGCTTTTAAAATATTTTTTTTTAACATGTAGCCATTTGTGATCTTATAATTTTTTATTATTATTTTATTATTATTATTATTATTGTTCTTTTATTCTTTGCTGTGTACAGTGTCCTTGAGTGTTTTGAAAGGCATTTTTTCCAAATCAAATGTATAATAATAATTATTTTCTGTAATTTATATAGATTATATAGGTTATTTTTTGCTATTTTTTGTTGCTAACTTTATCCCTTAATTTATTTAGATTTTTTATTTACATATTTTTTCTTATTCACACTTTACTGCTACTCACTGCCTATTTTGTCTGTACGTCTGTCTCTCTGTGCAATTGTAGCACCAGCATTTTTAAGATTAGTTAAGATTCTGAATCTATAAACTGTAATTTGGATTTTTTTCACAAAGAGAAATAGAGCCAAACTGAGAAAAAAGATGAATATGCTTTCAGTTAATACAGCTATATAAATGGCCATTAAATTTAGACGTAAACATTGTTAATATTGAATAGTCCACAGATGTAAACTGCAATTTGAATTATGAAAACAAACAGGTTTAAATATAACCACCTATTTAACCTGCAGCACTTTGGCTCCACCCACTCATGGTGAGGTTCTACGACGTTTGTCAGTCTGGATTGCTTCTGTAAAACAGAGAAGCCAATGAGAACAGAGCTCATTTACATTTCTGTCATAAAGGCACAGTGACTAAACAGCCAGTTTGATGTCAGAAGGGAAAAGGGTCATGAAAGAAATGAAAAATGTTGGTATATAGAAATTAATATTAGGATGAGAATAAAATGTGAGAAAGAAAAATGTAGGAAAATTTTAGAATAGAAAATGTAAGAAAAATGCAGGAAAATACAGAAAAAAGAGGAAATGGAGGAAAATACAGGAAAAATTGAAAGAAATTTTATGGACAATTCAGGAAAACATTTTAAAAATGGGGAAAAATAAAAGGAAAAATGCAAGCCAAATAGAGGATCTAAAATTCTATAAGGGTTTACCAACACTTAAAGTGCCCAAGTGCATTCTGGGACCACTGTATTTGAAAAATACCATGACATTGAATTTTATCAGTAACGCTCAGCCCTAGCTTGGCCCACAACAAAAATAGCAGGCGATCTGGTGCTGGGGCGAGAGAATGACTTGACACGGCACATAAAGTGCTAAATGTGTCCAAATCTGCACGGGAATCCGTGAAGCTGCGTCGGGGGGGAAACTACAATACACGTCTGAATTCCTGGCATGAGAGGACTCTCGTTACTGCTGCCCTTTCGCTACGGAGCGTGACCAATCAATCCAACATGGGCCGATAACGTAGCGAGGAGAACCACATCTGCCAAAACTCATCTGGAGTTATTTCCTGAAACAGAGGAACGGAGTGAAACACTGGGAGTGGGGATGGGGGTTTGCTCACTTTTCCCATGGGCCAACTGGAAACAGGCTGACTATAATGGAAAAGGAATCTGCCTGGTCTGCTCTGGGTCACTAATAAAACAGTGGGCATGAGCATGGGCACTCAACGCATGGGCAAGCTACAGCAGAGTTACCCACAAGTGGGATACTCAAGAACATTGGAGAAGTAAACATGTTTTTGACTCGAGAATTCTCATAATGGACCCTGCCCCCGTTAAGCCACTTCAGACAAGGCTTTAGATGTTGGAACACTGCTGTGAGGTAGGGGTGGGCAATTTGGCAAAAAAAATCATATTGTGATACTTTTTTAAATTTTCTCAATACATAATATGTCACGATATGTAATTTTTCATCATCTGGTAAAATGACACAAAATAAAACAAGTAGTGTCATATTAAAAAAAATAAACTCAAGAACAAATGCTGCCTAGTGTTTTCTACGCCACAGTGCTTGGCATGGGCATGGTGACCTGTGCCAGTGCTGTTTTATGGCTCTGTGCAATTAAAATGAAAGAAATCTTCACCACTTGCCAAGACACATTTAAAGTCTAAATTTTGCTCACACTGGTTTAGCACCATCATTTTATCTGAATCCAGCTCTTTGGGTGGAGCGGACTTGTGGATTTGGTTTAGGACGCAACATGATTTACTATGAGCAACATGAGCAATATTTACAAAGCAGCTGAACGTTATAGCTCACAGCAAGTCAAACTGTGCCCTAAACCACATCAGCAAGTCTGCACCACCATCATGTAGAAATTAATGTTTATAGCTCACAGCAAGTCATACTGTACACTAAACCACATCAGCAAGTCTGTACCACCTTCATGTAGAAATGAATGTTTATAGCTTACAGTAAATCATTCTGTGCCCTAAACCACATCAGAAGGCTGCACCACATTAATGAAGAACTGAATTATATTTAAAGATTTATAAAATTATAAATTATAATTAAAGAACTGTTTATAGGTCACAGTAAGTCATACTGTGTCTTAAACCACATCTACAGGTCTATACCACCTTTATAAAGAGCTGGATGTTTATAGCTGACAGTAAGTCATACTGTGTCCTAAACCACATCTACAGGTCTATACCACCTTTATGAAGAACTGGATGTTTATAGCTGACAGTAAGTCATACTGTGCCCTTAGCCACACCCACAAGCCTGCTCTGTCTTAATTAAGCAAACAGATTGAGATGTTTATTGACTTCATGTATTGGTTTTGAAGCTTCAGTGATGTGCAAATGAATTAAATAAGAACTCCAAACATCTGGGCTAAATAGAACATAATGTAGATTTAATATTTGTTGATAGGTTGGTGAATGTATTAAATAGAATGGCTGTCTGGATACTTTTGGGCATATAATGTGTATTTTAAAAGCATGCAGGGTGGTCTTCACCTGGAAAACAAAAGGCAGTTCTTCGGAACCCAAAACATAAACGGAATTATCCTGATTGCGAACGCACACTGCTCTCCCGAGACGTGTAAAGAGTCTGTATATTCTCCAAACCTCAGAGGCTTCAACCCAGATCCTTTGGCGTAACACCACACAGGAGGTTGGTTGGCGTTACGAAAACTGGCACTCGTCCTCCTCTACACTGGTAATCATGGTTGCTGTGAGGGAGCTTTTATAGGGGCTGCTGTCACTGTTTTAAAGCCTCCCTTTCTCTTTCTAGCCTCTCTCAATCCCTCCGTCTAGACATTTGGCTGGTCCCCGACCAAACCCCACGCAGCAATATCACAGGGAGGAGCCGTTCCCAGGACAGAGAATGAAGACAAATGGGGAGTATAAAAGAACCACAACCTCAGAAGAACCACAACCTCCCACACTAACATTAGCGCTGTGTGATGCCACCTTATTGCATTCTACCACCATATACTGTAATCCCCTCGACTAGACCATCCACACTGATTCACCGAACTTCTTTATGAGCAAAGGTTATGAATAATTCCCCAGCAGCGCACGTAAAAAAAAACATTAAAAAAAATACGGGAAATACTTTATTTTACTTTTTTTTTATTTACTAAGTTTAACATTTAATTCAATTTATTTATATCCGTACTGACAATTTTGTTTAATAATAATGTTTAATTGTAAATTAATCAATCACCAATATATTTCTTTTTGGTCTTAAATTTGGGCTTAAATTAGGTCTGTGAAAAGATTTTGCACAAACATGTCGAAATTCAAATGTGTGTAACTGTACATGGGCATAAATTCTGCCTTTCCTAAGATCAAAACACTGGGGAAATGCAATAATCTTCATGAAGTAGAAACTCCTTCTCAACAGCAGTTGGTGAATAAGGCCCAGCAAGTAAATGTGGGTGGGGGGAAAAAATATATATTTATATATTTTTTTAAAAATTAATTATCCTTTAAAATCACAATTACATTGAAATAGAAATATTGAAAAAAGAAGAAAAAACCCCACAAACACTTTCTTCATTCTTCAGGCCATGTGAAGTTTTACCAGCACTGGACAGCTCCACACGCTTGGAGGAGAATGCTACTCCTTCTGTTACCTCCGCTAACAGACACCAGCAGTGGCAAACATCATGCCAAGTGATGGAAGGGGTGGCACTGTGCCCTCTTGGACTCTTGGACACAGTTGGCTGTAGTATCATTAGAAATCAATCATGTTTTCCCAATAATAATATTTTTAATTGTAAACACACTCAATCATACACACTGCATCTCAATGAAATATGACCTTTAACCCATCACACGTGCACACATTGAGCAGCACTGTGGGACAAGCGTAGCAGGACGGTACCATGTTCACGGGTACCTCAGTGGTGCCCATTACCTATAATTAAATTCCTGGTCTCCGAGCCTCATCAATTTACACAGTAAATAAAAATACAAATTCAAGAACATAAGAATATAAAAATGTATTTATAAAATACAATTAGATTAATAAAAAAAATTAAATATTAATGCTAAATTGCATATAAAAATAATTTTATATTTTTATAAAAAATTTGTATTTTTATTTACAGTGCAAATTGAGAATAATAAAAATTTTCCATAAAATATTATTTTCATATTTTACTTTAATATTTGCATGTATTTCACAATTTATTCTAATTCCAAAACTGCATTGAAACTGAGAATACATTGAAGAAAAAAATGAAAAAAAAAAACAGTAAAGTAAAATAAAAAAGTCTGTCCTTTACTATGTTGTTTATTGTGTGACAAGGATATTGATATTTATGCACCAAATTGACCTTGTCTATTGAAAGAAAAATCAAGTACAATTTGGTTTTACATGAAATAAACTCTTGAAATAATGGATTCAGGGCAGATTGCTCATACTGTGCGTCTCTAATGCGTGTGAATATAAGTTCCAGAGGGGACGAGCTAACGTGCAAGGCCAAGAGGACCCTCACAGATGCAGGGGCCCCTTCCTTCTCACTGGACCTTCCAAAAGCCACTTTACAATGGAGCGGTTTCTGGCTTTCTGGGGTTTTCTTTTTGTCTAGGTGAAAAGGGGCGGAATGAAGAGTTGGATGCCTTCTCTCGCTCATATGGCTGATGGGCCTCGTTAAGAAATCTTTGTTTACAGGAGGCTATTGAGGTCGTTTAGACCGTCCGGGCTTCCCACAGTCAGGCCTGTCCTTCCATACGGCCCGGAATCCTGTCAAACACGCCACCTTTCAGCAGCTCCCCCAGCCTTTAAATTGTCACTTTAACACAAGCCCCTCGTTCGGCGGACGTCGCAGAGTCGCCCAAGCCCCCTTCATAACGTTTTACAGTGTTGTGTGTTAAACTGGCTAAACAGGAGATTTAAAAACTATTTGCGGCAAACTGACGAACTTCCATGTTCGCATCAGAAAGCCTTCAACCTTCCTGTGGCTGTGAGAACTGACCGAGGACAACGTCCATGTGACGTGCTGGAGTGGGTGATTAATGAGATTTAATCCTGCTGGAATGAATGCGAACAGTTTCACGGTTTTCCACCATTCCGGGAATTTATCTTCCCCGACAAACGCTGGACGTGAACCATAAGAACTTAAACAAACTTGTGCATCATTGAGCCTTGGGTACCTATGACACATTCACTAATTGTCCTTCATTGGATCATTTTTAGTACTACTGCACACCTGGACACTCCATAAGACCTGGAGATGCTCTACTCATGACTTATGTCTCAGATTCCAGCTCATGAATTTTAAGAACTAACTGTTCAGTGCCACTGCATTGAAATATCAGTGGTTAACACGGTCTGAACAGACAGATCAGTTTAAGGCCGATCTGCAGGACGCCTTAGTAATGACCTGCCTGCTTCAGGAGATCCTGCCCGGCCATGGAGGGGAACAGTGAGTTTCTCCTCATTCAGCCAGGCCAGGACTGTACTCCACATTCAATATTCCTCCTGTCCGATAAGCTCTATCCCTTCAAGAGTTTCACTTCAGAAGACATTAATTAAAATTCCAATTAATTTTTCAATTATAATTATCTCACTTCTCATATCCACTGGACCATTCTCTGTTGTTTATTTGTTTGTTCTTCTGCATTTTTTTCTCCAGGAAGTCCAACGGACGTTGGCACGCTTGTTGCAATCACACACACTCCAGCTTTGTGCCCAAGGTAAACAGGTTGATAAGCGATATCGTCAGAAAAAGCGTTTGGCGTTGAGGCCACATTTCCATGCATATAAAACGATGACGGTTTCGTCCCAATCTGCTGCCAATAAAAACACAAAAATGAAAAACAAGCCACGAACATGGGCTCATCGGTTTAAAGGGTGAATTCCATTAATTTTTGAAATTCCTGCATAATTTAGTGGTTGAGGTGTAAACAAATGTACCGATTAATGTTATTACAGCAGTGGTTACACATGTCTCTGATTATTTTATGTAATGTTGAGAAATATTCAGAAATAAGCTTTTTCTGGCAACTATTTTGACTAATGATGCTCCTCCATTACCCCTCTACCATAACAAGATTTAGAATTTCAATTTCTTTTCAAAACTATAGTGAAATAGTCTCTCCAGCAGCTTGAATTCGGTTTTTAGAGGCATTCGGCTCTTCAGACATCTGGTTCCATTCACCACTACTGTGAGCAATTCTGATTTATTTAGAACTTAGACTCACTCTGAAAGACTTTTATGAAGAAAGTCTTCTTTATAACAGACACCTTCCAGTATTAATTATATATCATTGTATTAATTGGAACTTTTCAATCAAATTAATTAACTGAATCACTGTTCAAACTGCTTGTCCTTTTCAGGTTGCGGGGAAACTAGAGCCGATCCCAGCTGACTATGTGCACAGGGCAGTGTTCACCCAGGACAGGAGGCCAACCAATCAAGGCAACACAGAAACAGACAACCATTCACACACACTCACACTTATGGGTGATGTAGAGCAGCCAGTCAACCTAAACCACAAGCCTTTGGGAGGACAGGACACAAGACAGTGGGAGGAAACCGGAGAACCCAGAGGAACACGGAAAGAGCTTGTACACTTCACAGAGAGGTACCTGTGACCAAACCAGGGACCGAACCCAGGACCTTCTTGCTGTGAGGTGACAGCACATCAGCTTTTTTTGCACTGAACTGATAATTAATAATATAAATTAATAATGACGACAGACGATGATCATAAACGCACAGGCAGACACAAATAGTCACGTACAAGTTTCAAGGAAAGTAGAAGCGCTACTTCCATCCAAGCTGGATCCCACACTTAAAAAGATATTACAGCAGAGGCAGCCACAATATATAGGAGAGGCTTTAAAGAACCATTTCCACACAGAACTCTGATTAGACCTTCACCTTCAGC
>JBBIGC010000041.1:28119695-28133899 GCA_037576955.1 Lepidarchus adonis | reverse complement strand
TGTAGACAAAAGAGTAATCAGCATTTTCAAAAATGGAGAAGCGGTTTACAGAATAATCATCAAAAAGCGTTGTAGAGAGTTGTACAAGATTTGTAGATCTGGTTCATTTGTAACAGCAGATTGGCTACGTCGTCGACTCTACATGCAAGACTCAGTACATCACATCGTTTTCCTTTCCTAAAGAAAAATGTCTTTTCTTTAGGAAAAAAAAGAGTGTAACTCAGAGCAGATTCGATTCCTGATACTGAGGTCACATTTCAATATTATCACAATTTTCAGAATGAAATTCGAAATGAAAAATGACGTGGTAGGTGGAAGGTGATGTATGTGCTGAATCAGCAATAGTTAAACACTGTTACATCAAATATCTCACACATACATTGTGATATTCCAATATTTCAATGCTTTGTTACCCCCCTAATCACCGTAATACTATAAGACTAGGGCTGCATGAGTAATCATGTTTTTACTGTCATCACAATACAGAGTTTCCACAGTGGGCGCATAGCTAACGGCTGCAATGACAGAATGGATCAAACGACATTAGAAGAGCGAGACATGATTAGATTAGTGGAAAAGTAGCATTTGGAGTCATGTCTACTAGGACAGCAATAGTCAACAACCTCACCCAACAAGCAGCCCCATGTTGTGCTGCGTCCAACTAGAGCTTGTGACTTGGAATTTTCAACCACTGATGAGGAAATATCCAAGAAAACTGGGAATTACCACTCGGAAGGTTGGGATGGTGTTCTCCGATCCATCAAATCAACATGGCTGCTCACGCCAGCAGAATAAAACACTACTTTTGTTTTAGAACAAACAGCAAATAAATTCAATGAGTGGTTAAATCTCCACGCTGACCATAAAGTTCACTGTTTTATGGAGGAACGCCCATTATTGAGGTTTCCTGGCTGTGTCCATCTTTGGTCCCCATTAAGTTATTATAATAATTCCAAACAAGCAACCTCTATTGTACAGGTGGGTCGCAATGACCGTCAGTCATTTAAAGAAAGCTCAATGCTGCTCTTATGGGGCCTCCTCAGCAGAAATGAGTGGTGTTCAGTGGTTAGAACAACAGGATGGATCAGAAGGGACTGGACAGAAGGTGTACACTACTGGTCAAACTCCATTTTTCCAGTGTTTACTGGAAATATAAATATAATCTTCATATAAATCAGTGTAACAGCTGAAGTGACTGAAAAAAAAGTGTCCAGACGACCATACATATATTTAGCAAAATGCATGATAAATTTAGCAAGAAGCACCTTGGCACATCCTAAGGTATAGAAGGTTAATCAGCATTTGCACAGCGCGGCAACGTGAAGCTACAAAGTCACCAAACAAGATCTCTCTCAAGAGAGGCCTTTGAAATAATCCATGTGTGAGTTCGTTTGAAATCATTAAAACAGATTAGCATCCGTCTTTCGCAAAGGTGAAGCTCTACTCCCACAGGAGAACATGATAAAATGACAGTGTGGAGAACTACAAAACAACGATTCAGTCTTGATTAATTCCCAGAGTTATTTTATTTAGCTTAGTCCCCACTTTTTACATTTTTGAATAATGAACAGGTTATAAAACAGGTTCCTTTTTGGGGGTTTTTGAACTTTGGTTCCATCTATCAAACCAGCTTTTGTTTTTTTACAAGTTCTGGGCAGAACTTTTGTAAATCAATGATATTCAACAGAGGTTGTTGTACAAATGTAACCAATAGTAGAAACATGACCAAACTCTTTATATCACAGCAGACGTTTTCTTCTGAAGATCTACAGTTTTCCATTGCTACGTTTCACCTCCTCTCCAAACCGATACATTTAGGGAGGTCCCCATTGTTTGCACAGGAAAGACCAATTTTTGGATCCAACTGGAAGCCAACTTTTGAATTTCTAAAGCAATTTTTTGGAAAGTATGGGAACCATAGAAGTACTGAGGGGTTCTAGCAGCTATAGGTTTGTCAGAATGAGAACAACAGTAGCAGAAAACTAATTTACTGAAAAAACTCAACACAACAAGCAACTTTGAGGCTCTGAGCTCCCGGTTTTACGGTTTCCCTGACTCAAAATTGCTGAAACTCAGATTCTCATCACTGTATTTAGAGATGAGATGATTCATCAACATTTTCATGTCTTTATAATGACCTTGTACGGTGCAGTAAGAACATTTCTTGCAATTTGTGTTGCCACATACGTTTTTTAGCTTCAATAGCTGCTTGAAAGCAAGGACGAAATGTTGGCTCTGAAAATCCTAAACTAAACCAACTATGTTTTCATTTCACCATGTAATGATCACTGTCACTGTTTTTTCCTACAGATTTTGTGACATAAAAATCCAAATTCTAAACAGATTCAAAGCCACAACTGGAGAAAAAACGACATTGAGGAGATAGTAGGGGCAGAGAGAAGAACAGAAAAAGCGAGGGATCCTGAAAGGTTAGCCCAGGAACATCTCACAGCTCGTAAAGATCCGTCAGTTAATGCTTCAGCGAAAACCATTTCAAGATTTCCTTTCAATAATCCAAAGTGTTAGTAGATGATACCAAATGTGATGGATTTACTTCGTTTTAAACGTATAAAACCCAAACCAGCAGAGTCTAAAATGAACAAGAGCTCCCTATTCGCTTTAGACGGCTGCAGTAGTCTTTCCATGCTTCCGTCACTGGACTAAACATACTGTATAAGAAACAAACCAAATGAAACACACCGGCTCCACACTGCCCTCTTGTGGTCAGAAATCTCATGGTTGCTAAACATGTGAATGTATAAAGTGACGCTCACCTGCTTTTCAGATTCAAACTCAAATTCAAACTATTTGCAAGCCGGAACTACACCGGATCAGCCATAACATTAATACCACCTGACTAATATTGGGTCCAATCATGCTGCTGAAACAGCTGTGGTGTGTTTGGACCCTTTTCAGAGCCAGCATTAACATTTTGTACACCAGGAGCTCCTCCAGACAAGCTAGCCCTCATATCATCAATGAGCCTTGGGTCCTTCCTTGGACCTCTTTTGGTAGATCCTGGCTACTGCACATTTGAAGCTCTCCAAAGGCTTAGATTTTCACATTTCATGAAAGCAGGTATGAAATCTTGCACTTTTTTAAAATCTTTAGGATCGGGCCAAACATTTTATAGGCCTTCGCTGGTGTTTCCGAACAAATAGCGAGAAATAAAACCAAATGCTTACGCTTTGATGATGCGTCCGATCCATACTGCGGTCCAAACGACCACACAAAGCAAGAAGGCGAAATGGAAATTAGCCACTTATCATGTGCAGAGAAACATCTTGGTGCTAAAAGTGGTCTCGCAGCTAATGCCCGTTCCTCCCTGCCCACAGCCCAGGATCATGAATCATAAGCCTTTTACGCTGTTTGTTTGCTGAGGTTTCCTCACTACTGTACAGCACACAAACGCCTTATCCTTTGCCTTAGGGCTGCACAACATGTAAATTGTAAATTCATACACAATACTACCTACTGCAACACAACGGCACAGAATAACACACGCGGCAAATGAGCTCGGACACATTTAATAGAGCTGCAATTAAAATTCCATAAATTATCCCATTGAAATTATTTAACAATTGGATAAAATTTGGAAAAACTGATACCTGTACTTATTTTAATGATACCACTCAGTTCTGGACATTTTTTTATCCGTCACAGGGAAACAAACTTTTTTAAAAAGATTCTATATTTATTTATATGTGCTTTTTTCTCCTGAATTCTGTTCAAACAGTATTGAGGACCAATCACACGATACCACCAACACTGGGAGGGTGATGCTAACAGTGGTGGTGGAGTCCTATGCATCCAGAGTGAAGCCAATCTAGCTCTCTTGGACGCCCAGATACAGATGCCTGCAGCACCACTGGGGATTTAACCAGCAACCTTCAGACCTCCAGCACTGAGTTTTCCCTAACAAATCACCAACAAAAATGGATAACAGGGCATGGAAAGCAGATAGCAGATTTATAGAAATGTATAGTTATGCTAATAACTATATTATCTCAGTGTGTTTTCGTGGTTTGTCCAAAATAAACGGTCAGCACGCCGTCAGACGAACTCTTCAGAGAATGAAGTTGCCAAGGCTGATAATAAAACCAGTTTAAAAGGCAAAAATGTATTTGCAGTACACATTTGACAGTTTGCAGAATTTTGAATGACACACCTCATAGCAGGGGTGGGCGATATGGCAAAAATATTACATCACAATTCTAAAAATTTCCCAATACATTAAATTAAGATGTCTATTTTCTGTTAAGACAAAAATGAGCCAGATATGTATTTTTATGTAAAAGTATGAGTACAAATGATTTTTTTCTACTTTCACACTGCAGTAAAATAAGTTCAATAACTTTCACCCCCCACCCCTTTAAAAAAAACATTTTTACAGTATAAAAGTGAAAGTGAAAATTAAAAGCAAAAAACAGCCTCGTATGTAGAATTACAAACGTTGGTGCTTTCGACTTTCGAAACAGAACCCAGACGCAAGTCAAGGACCCCGTACTGTGATTATACCAATATATAGCACAATATTTTTAAAATATTAATGTAACCATATTATGTTTTGCAAAATAAGGAAAGGCCTGAAGCATGAATATTATTAAATATTGATAAACCCTTACCAATGTACACCACCCATATACTGCATATATGAAATCTGATTGTTAAAAATACTTTCAAATATTTTTTTTACACTTTTACATCCTACAACAGTTTAGCCCCGCCCCTTTACAGGGAAGTTCTAAGAAGCTCTGCGATTGGTTAGATGCTCATGTATATATCGCAGGCCTCTGTGATACCAGCAGTGCAGAGAACCGCAATAACAACGTACAGGCAATATAAACTACAGCAATACTATGAAGGTTATCAGGCAGTAGGAGTTGAAAGTATCACTAATAAATACGCAAAGTAGTTTTTGCAAAAAGTCAGATTCACTGTGAATCAGCCTGGAGAGATTCTGACTAGTGGGTGGAACCTCACGCACAAGCCAAGGTGCCCATTACTGCCCCAATGGGAGAACTTAGTGTAATTAATTACTCAGAAAATGGCAAACAAAAGCTGAGAAGGAGAAACAGACTATACACACACTGCTTCTGGCCTCAAGCTCATTTAACCGACTCCAAAAAGAATTCATAACAAGAGCTGGAAAGAAGAATCTTGTGGGAACGGTAGGTAATTGTGTTTTAGCCAAATGAGAAACAGAGGACTGCTGTGTTTTTCCTGAATGCACCAGTTCTCTGAAGATCTCCCAACTTCTTGCAGTTTTCTCCCACCTTTCCTTCCATATGTTTAAAAAAAGCCCATGAGATACAAAGTCCTCGTGGCATAAAATGTAATCTGGCATAACTTCACCAGAGCAGTTTCTACAGAAAAAGGATCATTCTGATGGAAATAGACCTTAATCTAAACCATAAAGGACAATGTTATATATATATATTAAAAAAAATAAAATAATATAAATAAATAAATTTATATATATATAGAAATAAAATTTGATGGAGTATAACAAAACATCTTAATTCCAAATCCATGTTCAGGTTGAACAATACATTTTTCCTCAATACATGAAACAAAAAGGTGAGCAGATCTCGTTGAGTAAGGTGATATAAACTCTGATATGTATGAGGCATCCAATTAAGTACAAGAATGTTATATTATATTAGAATGGATAGATATGAAAAACAGAACAATCATTTTAGATTAGATTTGGATGGATATATGAAAAACAGCACAAAAATTAGATTAGATTAGAATGGATGGAAAAAAACAGTACAAGACTTTATATGAGATTTAGATCTGGATGGATAGATAATAACACTACACGAATTTTAGATTACATTTAAATCTGGATGGATAGATTAAAATAGTACAGAATTTTAGATTAGATTAGCATGGATATATAAAAACAGTACAATAATTTTAGATTAGTTTAGATTTGGATTGATAAAATAAAACTATTTTAGACTAGAATTAGATGGATTAAAAACAATAATTATATATATATTATATTTATTATTATATATTATTATTATATAATAATTATAGATTAGATTTGGATTGATAGATAAAAAAAAACAAGGATTTTAGATTAGATTTAGATGGATTAAAAAAACAGTACAATAATTATAGATTAGATTTAAACTGATAGATAAAAAAACAAGAATTTTAGATTAGATTTAGATGGATTAAAAAAACAGTACAATAATTATAGATAAGATTTGAATGGATAGATTAAAAAACAAGAATTTTAGATGTTTTAGATTTAAACATGTACCCACCAATCACATCGGCTATGTGTGTTTGGGAAGATGGCTGAATTTTGCATTTTCCTGCTGGTGTGGGACTGTGAATGTTTTTAGAACCATAAAGTTTGAATAAAGTTGCAAACTGAGCAAATGCTACTGTATTTCTTTTAATATTGTATTTATTTATATATAAATTTTAACATATGATTACTTGGGTGATTATGTCGACTATAACACTGTAATTATAAAATTTGTGTTATTTATATATTCATGTATGAAAGATGTGCTATGGCTATGGATAAAGAAATCTGTCTTTGTAGTTATGTAGAACATTGCAATATTCATCTATGAACATTTTTGTGATTGAAAACTTTGTGAATGTTTGGAAAGAATATTATTTATGTAAAATAGCTCAGAGGTTTGATGTTTTTGTGTTATGTGTCATGAACTGGGGAATGGGGGGTATATTCCCACCAAGTTCAAAAGTAAACCTACACCCTCGGCACAGACGAGATATAGCGAAGCCCTAAAGCCAATGGCGTCTTTGAACTTCAGTCACTGTTAGTTTGTTAGTCCTGACAATTATAATGAGCATCTTCACAGACTCGTTATGGAAAAGTTCAGCCTGAGGGCAGAAGCTCCTTCTTTTTCTTTGACACTGCAAAATCAACAGAGAGTGAGGCCTTGTAAAGATAAGGGCAAAGTGTTAGTCCTGCCCAGACAGCAATTAGCCATGTTACACTGCTGTAATGGACTGAAAAATGATCTGTTTTCAGTGACAGTGGTTTGCAAAAAGTTTTAGTCCCAACAGCGTCGCTGACGTACCTTTTGGCGCAATAAATAACCTGCATAAGTACACGGTTCTCCAGAGCTTTTGAGTGTCTCCTGATACTCCAGTTCTTCAAACAGAGCCTCATTAACCACACACTTAAATAGACACTTCGCTACAAAGTCAGTCAAAGCTAAAAAGCAGCCGTTCTGAAGTGCACTACACCAATCAGCCACAACGTTAATGCCACTGCCAGACGACCTGAGTAACATCGACTGGTTATTTCACTACAAGGGTACAGTGTCGGGGGGGTGGGATATATTACGCATTCAGTGAACAGTCAGTTCTTGAAGCTGATGGAGCTTTGTCAATTGATAGCTAGAGCATCTCCATCTCTTGTGGAGCATTCCAGACATTTCCCCAGCGATGAATCGCAGCCCATACAGCCAGAGTTTTACAAACCTGGTATTAAGTGTGGCTTGATAAAATGAGGCAGCCTACCAAAAACATGAACACATTTGCTAAAAGTATAATTCAGTACATGAAAAAACAACTTTTACATGAACTGTTTACTGCACCGATGAACGGTTTGAAAAGCAGTGATGTTCTGCTGAAATCCTGCCCCTAGTGGTGCATACAATGTGCTACATTCTCAAAGAAATGTGCAGATCTTCGCAAATATTGTTTTTCTCTTTTATTTTCACTGTTAATGTTCACACGCGTGTGTTGATTTAGCCCTGAACGCAGCAATATGTTTAGACGAAGCCAATTCGCTTAAATATCGTGGCGGAAATGAACGATTACCCGTGTTATACTTATATAACTGGTTAAATTTGGTTAAAACATTGAGGTACAAAGTAAAAGCTCAGAAACACACGTGCCCGTGAAAGGGGTGGGAATTGGTAGGGGGTAGGGTTTCGGCACAACACTTGTATTGCGTAGTTCTTGCGTTGTAAGGTTCAAATGATATCAATTTAATTGTTCACGCTCAACTGCAGCATAATGTCACCAGTATAGAGCTGCAAAAGTCTCCAGGGGTCAAATAAGATGCTTCTATTTTAGGTCAGTAAATTCAGTAACACTGTGGCTAATAACATGGGGCCATCTTTTAAAACATGAATTAAATGGGTTTTTTTTAGAATTTTCTAGAATGGGGCGGCCTATCGTTGGAGAAATACGGTATTTAGTACCTACTAACCGTGATCCAACTTGCGATTCGGCCACCCGGTCACGAGCACCCAAAAAATGTTAACGCTGGGTCCACGTGTGGATGGGACGGTCACATTTCGCTGTGGTGTGAGGTGGGGTGTGTTCACAATGACAAATGGTCACTTTCACTTCTAAAAGCCCGTTGTCCTCCTCACCTGCACAACATTTCATTGGCCTTGTATGCTTTTCTCTCAGCCGCGCTCACATCATCATGCACGCTGCATCCTACGAATCTCAAGGCCCCGTCGTCATCCTGGGCTCAGGGCTGCTGCCCGGAATGTGCCACCATTTTGCCTCCCTGCCAGCACCAACAGCAAGCCAAGATTGGGGAAAAAATGGAGTAAAACAAGACACGGTTCAAGATCTGAGTCATCTACTGCAACGCAAGTGTAAGAAAGCCGCATATGTGCGGGCGCTGTCAAAGTTCAGCGGCTGTTAAACGTTTTATTTTCTATAACGGCCCACGGATAAAGGTCTCTTTTCTCTCCGCGTTCGCGGGGAATGAATGCAGAATATTCCACCATGCAGAGTGGTGGCTCTCTACAGCATAGAAAAGTGCAAAGTGGGGCATTTCTGAGTGAACTCATGCAGTGCACATCAATTAGAAGTCTAGGTGCATGTGACCAGTGGTGACCTTTGAATTCTAAGCTGGACTCAGCTGTCTTTTCTTTTCAATCCCACCAATGTTCCACCAATTTCAAAGGCCTCGCACGTCCACCAAGCCACCAACAACAGCTTATGCGGTTTTTAATGCACAAGCTCAGTGGTAACCCATTAGATAAAGACATAAAAGGGAGACTGCAGCCTTAAATGGCTTGTATCACCGTTTTCCTCACAGTTTTTCTGCCTCCTTCAGACATTTGCATGGTTTTATAGATCAGAACTCACTGCATAATGCGATTTTCCCACTTAGAATTAAACAGGCTGTTTCGGTTCCCATGCATCCGTTCTGATTGGCTGCCCACATTCAACAATCTTGGATAGAACCTCGTGTGAATGTATAGGGCTAGACTGAATAGGGGTCCGATGTAAATGCATTCATTGTTGTGACATCATAAAAGCAATGCCAAACAAGCTCAGGGTACCCAGGTCGTAGAGGGACTATATGGACTGGGAAGTTAACGCTAATTTGAAAGTTTTGCATTCTGCATTTTATTCCAAAAAAGTGAGGGAACTGCAGTTTTGCATGGCATTGGCCCTTAAAACGATATTTGTTATGCACTGGTTGCTATAACATGGCTATTAATACCCGACCACCCACATGTCCAGGTGTAGTGTATTTGGCATATATGTGTACAGTAAATATAGGAGGCGCTGCTAATGAGGATGTTTAACCTGCTACATCAGGATCCAGCAGAGAACCTGGTTTCTGAGTGACTTCCAAATGCCCTCACTTAGCTTTGCCATATGTGCACTTTTTACAGAAGCTGCACTTCCAGTTGCGTTCCCACAGAGATCAACTATTATTTAAGCAAATGCACTAGAGGGGTCATTACTTAGAGGCAGAATACCACTTTCATGGGGAATTGCATTGAGTTCATATACACAACACACATTATTATCGACCTAAAATTCACATCTATGGCATTCTGACAGCGAAATCCTAATAATTCTCCTGAAAAATGAACATTTTCTAATTTCGGTGCATTTACCTGAATCCTATTCTTTGCTTCTTGAAACTACACCCAATCAGAATAAAACATTTCTGAGTTTCCAGCAATTTTTTTTTATAAAAAGCTGCCTTTTCCAATCGCTGCTAGTGATGCAGCCTATCAGAATCATGTGGACGGTAAGGGGGCAGGGTTTATGCTATTGTCAATCACCAGCGATGAAAGTTGTTACAGAGGCGATGATGCAATAATAATACGATATTTGGGCTACGGCACAATATAATCATGATTCTTGAAAGCAGACAGCATGTTACGTATAGTAGACTCTGCAGCCATCTTGGCGACTCTGACTTTCCCATTTTAATTGTGATGCAAGAAAAGAACATGGTATAGCACCATCTTGTGGACTTCAGAAGCAATGTTTTCAAAGTAGATATTCATTCATTTTCCCAAAATGCTTAACCAATCTGGGTTGTAGGGAAGCTAGAGACAATCCCAGCTTACTATGGGCAAAAATGCAGGTGACGTTTCCAAAGGTGGTCAACCAATCACAGGTCATTTCAAGAGTAGCCAGTCAACCAAAACCACATGCCGTTTAGGAGGAAACCGGAGCACCAGGAGGAAACCCACACAAAAGCAAGGAAAGCTTGACACTCGACACAGAAAAACACCTGTGTTCGAACCGAGGTTTGAACCCAGGACCTACTTGCTGTGAAGCGAACGCACTAAATATTTAAACACTGTGGTGCCCTAGAGCAGACACACGTGTCAAAAATAATGTCTAATAAAAAAATTGAAATTTGTAATAATATTATGCAAATAAATAGTTATATATACCTGGGCCAACAAAATTAATATATATTTTAAATAAAATATTGCAAAAATCACTATTTATTTATTTATTTATATTTTTTTTCAAAGGATTTTTTCAGCTTTAAATTGTAACATTATTTATCTGAGCAGCACTCAGCTGTAGCCTTTTCTAACTGTAAAAAATTTAATTAATAAATAAAAATTGCAGAAAGCTGTTATTTTCCTGTGATCTTTCTCTCTTCAGCTGCTGTAACAAGTGAATTTCTCCAGCAGGTGATAAATAAAGCCCTATTCTATTCTACCAAGTCATTTTAGCACAAAATAGAAAACAGAACGATGACCTCAGGAGTGATAGTCATACTAAACCTTGAAAACGTATAATTAAAGCGCTGTTGTGTCTTTGCAGGTTTGGTTTTACCTCGATCACATCCGTTTTGAAGCTTTAGCAGCATTTCTTCTTTCCGAGAGCGAACTTGGCCACTGGGTGAGGAGTAATACCTCATCAACTGTACATCCAAAACAGGCTGAACACTGAGCGATAAGCTGAGTAAGCATTATAATTCATTTGGCAAACAGACAGAAGTGCATAAAAGCAAGGTCGAGCCACACAGCTAGTACTCGAGAACAGCAATGAGTGATCATTTCCTGCACGAAGGACCATTACACACAGAAAAAACCTGAGAGAATAAGATTTATGCACATGCCAAGCGACTGAACCCCTCATATGACCTTCAGTATAAAACTTTTATGAGCATTAGGGCTTGTTCCTATAGCTGGATCAGCTGTAAAAGCCCGGGAAACATAAAACACACAACAACTTGAACCAAGTTCAGCAGAATATTGTGAAATATAGAATTATGAGTGTAAGATTGCCTTCACAACTGCTGTTAAAGTCAAAGTGCAGAAAAGCATTCAAAAAAGTGGACAGTTTTTATTTGCCCCATACCCAATCTGTGTTTTACGAACCAAAAATATAAAATATATTTATACAGCACGCCAAAAATACATAAAAAACATAAATATTAATCAGCCCTGCTGAAAATACACTGTAAAATTAGCACTACGCCTCCACCTCCTCCACCCCCAGCCCTGCAGCAGAGCTTCAGCTTTAAATCAGTGATGATCTTTTATTAGTTACTGCTTTAATGTGCAGTGTCCCAATGGATTGGTTTTCCTTCCACTTCATCTTCTTCCTCATGTGTGGTTAACAAAAGCTAATTAAAGACTTGCACCAGTTTTGTCATGACGTCTAAACCCAAAACTAACAGTACTGAAATTTAAAAACGCAACATGGCTTAATAAGCAGAGTTCTTTTACACCTTTTCTTGTTAACTGTAGTATTAATGATAGTATTGGTAAAACGAATGGGAAATATAGACTTAAAATTGCATCATAATAGTATTCTAATCTAAAAAAATAAAAATATTATCCTTTTGACCACACACGGTCCAAACAGAGATTTAACTGAATCCTGACCATCTAATACTAAATCACAGATCCTGAATCCATATTCCGCTCCTGGACTTTGAAATCACCCGTAGTTACTGAACTGTTTATGAGGGCTGGTCGATATATTTATTTTCATGATAACTTGTGGCCATAATATGATTTTCTGAGCATATTGTAATATCATCAGTACTTGTAAAAATACGTTTTATTTTAAAGAGGAGAGCATTATTAGTCTCCCTTTAGTGAATTTAATGTAATGTAGTGAATAAACATCATTTGTACCCATTATATTTTTAAATGTTTTATAATATGGCACTGCTGGCATCTTAATAGATGACGAAAAAAATTAATATCCTGACATATCAAGTGATGGAAATATTTCTCCAAGTATCGTGATAAGATATTTCTGATGTATCTGTCACCTCTACTGTTAAAGTAATTGTTGCATCTACTGGCAAATACAAAATCCAGGAGTGGAATCTGGGTTCAGGGTTTAGACTTGAAGAAATATATACTAAACTACACCAGGATGATACAGAATAGGAATTTTATTAACAAATGATATTCCAGTGAAACTACAAATACCAATACTCGCCGGATTCCCAGCCTAGCCAATGATAAAACAATGGGACCAATTGATTTTTCTCTAAACGTGAATAATGATTAAATATTGTAAATGTTGAGATGGTGAAGATATCAGGATAACGAATGGGGAGGAATAGTGCTGGTGCAGTACATTACTGTGCTATCTGGCCTGAAAAACACTCCTGAAGTCCATTGCTGCTGGTTAATTGTTAAATATTTGTCCCTTAATGCAGTAAAGGAACAGTTTAGCAGTGTATATGTGTTTGTGTGTGTAAATGTGTGTGTGGAGGCGGAGGCTTTCTCCTCTCCATTCATCTTCATGAGTGACAGCTCACAAGCCCACATGCATGTTAATACGACGCGAGGCCGCTTGATTTTATTGGATTATTGAGGATAAGGACTGAGAGAGGAGTAGCAGGGAAAGAAGCATCAATACAGAAAGTGGGGTCTGTTTGTGTGTGTGTGTGTGTGTGTGTGTGTGTGTGTGTGTGTGTTTGTGTGTGAGAGATTAGAAGTCACCTTCATAAAAGCCATTCATTAGCTGCAAGGCTGAACGATATGAACACAATATCACAATATCAGTATTGCGATAGTAACACAAAAAAAGTGGCAAATCAATAAAACATAAAAAAACACTTCCTACCATCCCGCTATGGGTTCATCACATTTGGTTGTGAAGCACTTTGTGAACACATTGCACAAATAGTCACTCTAACTTAGTCAATCACTCAATTTCACCACATTTAGACTTCACCAGCTGCGTAAAACTATAAAAACAGACTATTAAACAACAAAAACTCCCATTATTCATATAAAATATTTATTGTACAGTGAATGATCAGGGTTCACAATCTGATTTCTACCAAATAAATATTGCAAAGGACAATATTACAATACTGATTAAATAACAATATATCGTTGCTGTCACCAATATCCTCCTGGGTTTAAAAAGGCTGTTACAGCAGTAAAACGTTTACGATGGGCAGTGCACCTATGATGTTGGCGGGTGAATGGTATTTCGCCACAAGTTCGTCTCAGTAAACCTGAAGCGTATTTCTGCTTGTGCAACTCATACGTACGGTGAAATTTCGCGGTTCAGTAAGTGAATCTCGGTCACTGAATTTTTGCACGAGGACTCGTGAACAGTTATTTTGCGACTTTTGCCAAAATTCTAATACTACAAGTGCCCGTTTTCTGTAAAGTGGATCCAACTTCAACAGGACAAAAGAACACACCTGTGGGAGGAGCTTGGACAAGTTAACTGGTGACGACAATTAATTGGTGACCATGGTCCATTAACACGGCCCGTTCCTCTAGTGCATCGGTCCCCAACCTTTTTCACTCCACGGACGGTTTAATGTCATACAGTATTCTCACGCACCGGCATTTAAGGTGTCGCGGATAAAACCAACAAAATAAAATGATACGACCAACACAAAAACTCTGGTATTTTGTAAATATAATAATAAAAGTGAATCCACTGTGTAATTATGTAACTTTATTAGCAGCGTCTTTCTGAAA
>JBBIGC010000041.1:28098490-28110607 GCA_037576955.1 Lepidarchus adonis | reverse complement strand
CCTGGCCAGCACCGTCTGGTTGAAAAGGCGTTTTGTGTGCGAGTGCTCATTAGTAGTGGTAAAACCATTACAATATACATTTCTCAAGGGCTTTTGCACATTACTTCCCATAAAATGTGGAATTATTTTTTTTGCTCCAGATGTACTGTTTCAATCTACACTGAACAATTTAAACGCAACACTTGATAAACGCAACACTTGATATTTTTGCTCCCATTTTGCCTGAGCTGAACTCAAAGATCTGAAACATTTTCTACAAACACATTACTCTCAAATATTGTTCACAAATCTAACTCTGTGTTAGTGAGCACTTCTCCTTTGCCAAGGTAATAATAAAGGTGTGAATATCAAGGTGCTGATTAGAGCATGAATATTGCACAGATGTGCCTTGGACTGCCCACAATAAAAGGCCACTCAGAAATGTGTAATTTGCCACAGATGTTGCAACGTTTGAGGGAGTGTGCGATTGGCTTCTGACTGCAGGAATGTCTACCAGAGCTGTTTAAATTAATGTTCATTTCTCTACCATAAGCATCTCAAAAGGTGTATCAGTGAATTTGACAATACATCCAACAGGCCTCATAACTGTGTAATCACACCAGCCCAGGACGTCCACCTCCAGCATGTTCACCTCCATGATCATCAGAGACCAGCCACCCGGACAGCTGCAGCAACAATCATTTTGCAGAATCAAAAAATTTCTGCACAAACTGTCAGTGAAGCTCATCTGCAGCTCGTCGTCCTCAACGGGATCTGGACCCGAGTGCTGTTCATTATCGTAACCAACTTGAGTGAGAAATGCTCACATTCGATGGCGTCTGGCACGTTTGAGAGGTGTCCTGTTCACGGATGAGTCTTGGTTTTCACTGTTCAGGGCAGATGGCAGACAGCGTGATGTGGGTGAGCAGTTTGCTGACGTCAATGTTGTCTATTGGCCCACGTTGGTGGTGGGGTTATGCCAGGGTCAGCAGACTCACAGGACATGTCACCAATTGAGATGTTTGGGACACTGTGGATCAGTGTGTTCCTGTTCCTGACAATATTCAGCAGCTTCACACAGTTATTGAAGAGGAGTGGACCAACAACCACAGGCCACAATCAACAACCTGATCAACTCTATGTGACGGAGATGTGTTGCACTGCGTGAGGCAAATGATGCCGCACCAGATACTGACTGGTTTTCTGAGCCCAGTAAGGAAAACATTTCAGAGTAAACCTTTATTGTGGGCAGTCTAAGGCACATCTGTACAATATTCATGTGTCTAATCAGCACCTTGATTTCCACACCTGTGAGGTGGGATGGATTATCCCACAAAGGAGAAGTGCTCACTAACACAGATTTAGATTTGGGAACAATATTTGAGAGTAATGGGTCTTTTGTGTTTGTAGAAAATGTTTCATATCTTTGAGTTCAGCTCATGCAAAATGGGAGCAAAACTGAAAGTGTTGTTTATATTTTTGTTTAGGATACAATCCCCCAAAACGATTATAAGCTGCGTAGTTAGCTTAGCTTAGCGCTAAAATACTATAGGAATTCAATAGGAGCGCTAGTAGAAACTTGCACTACAGGAGAATTGTTCTGATCTTTTGATAAAGGCCTATTGCTCTGACAGCTACAGTTCAGCTCTGCAGTTACAGCAGCCAGTGAGGCAGACTGGAGCTTCACTTCCCGCTGTTTAGACTCGTGTGCCCTCATTATTACTGAGATGTTTGAGTCCGCTGGCAGAGTTTCTGAATATCAGCTCCATCCAGCCGTCTCCTGAGGATACACCAAACAGATCCAGAACCGACGATAAAATCCACTGTTCTGATGTTGTCTCCAGAACTCAATTCAGGCAATGTCAACAAAGAAAATGCTCTTTGAAAAAGTTTTATAGAAAAAGCCAAACAGCATTAATAATATATATTACCTTTTCTTTTTCCTTTCAGACGCATTAAAGGTTCCATAAAGCTTCTGTCTTGTCAAGACTTCCTCGTGCTCATCTTTCCCCAGTGTGTCAGAGACAAAACAATAGCAAAGGAACCTTTCAGGGACAAAACTTTCTCTTTTAATCAGAACCTTTTAAGGTTCCTTGCCCTGCGCTGTTCAGGCTAATGGGTCTTAATGCTCACATTAAAACATATTTGTACCAAATGGCTTAATTCAGTCAAAAGAAACAGTGTTAAACATGAACTTCCCTGCAGTGTCCTGCAGTCTTTATTTTATTATTGCTGAGAAAAGCTTTTTTACCTCCAATTTTCTACTTCTCACAAGAGGCAGCAAATTCAGATCCAGAAATTAAAAATTCCCAGGATTTTGCTCCAACTGCCTGGACGTGTGTTGATAAACTGAGCTCTTTAGAGAAGTTCTGGGGATTTTTATTTTCTGGAAAAATGTGCTTCTTTAGTTTAGTACTAGTTTAGTAAATCTCAGAATAACCAGTACAATGCAGTAATTAGGAAGTGACAAATAAACCAACAAATCATATTTTAATTTCCAATTAATCAATCAATCAATTGGAAGTTCTAGATACATTAGTGACCACGAATTCTAACCAGTGCCTTGTCCAGTGTCAGATGTTGAACAGCAGCAGTTCTAGGCCAAGTTTCCTTACTGAAGGAGTCACTGTAGAAATGTTACATACAAGTTCAGATACTGTATAAGTTATTATGTCTCAAGCCTCATAGACCAGCTTTCATTTTGTTAGGTACCAACTACTGCACACCTGAAACATTCCCTGCTTTTCTGGAGATGCTTCAATAAGGGGGAGCTCCTTACGAGAATTTTTCAGGAATGCTTTAAGGAATTGTTTGGTCTCGAACGCCCCAAAACATTAATTGCTGTTTTGGAGATGCTGTTTTGAGGATGCTCTGATCAAGTCACCGAGACATCATTATCCAACATAATGCTCAATTTGAAAACACATTTCTGCTAAACGGCTTCATTCAGTCAATAAGAACTTTCCTGTAGTGTGCTACAGTTCCTGTCACTGATTCACCAGTTGTTCCTTTGGTGGATATTAACTGACCTGGAACACTCCACAAGGTCTGGAGAGTCATCATGCCATCACTGTTTTACCCATTTCCTTACATAGCATTTTAAATAACTGACTGTTCACTTACTGTCCACCCCAATAGGTACCAAGATGATGAGATAATTCACTTCATCTCTCAGTGGTTTAATATGGAAGCTTATCTGTAGCAAAATTCAATTGGCAATGCAATATGCAAAATGGCAATGCAATATTCAAAATGGCAATGTAATTCTGTATTTCAATTTACATTTTCCATCACCTCCACACATGCAAAATTTGGTGCAGAATGAAAATGAAAATTATATTATATTATTTACATTTGCCATTTCCAACAGTGTTGGAAAGTGTTATTTTAATGCTTTATTGTATTGCCATTTTGCATATTGCATTGCCAATTGAATTTTGCTACAGATAAGCTTCCATAGTTTAAATGTTGTGGCTGATTGGTGCACATATTTGATTCAAACAGATTTTATTAATTTGTTCGTTTGTTCATTTTCTGAGACGCTTCTTCTAACCAGGGACATGGGTGATGCTGGAGCCTATCCCAGTGCTTATAGGTCGAAAGGTGGAAAATTGCCCTGGACAGGTCACCATTAAACTGCAGGTTGGACACTCAAACGCACACCAATGGACAATTCAGCATCTACAGTCCACCTGACGTGCATGTCTTTGGACCAGCAAATACACTTGCATTGTTCCTAGTGTGCTTTGTGTCGGGTGTAGGGCGGGGCCAAACGTATCTCGAGCAGGGCTGTTGAAAGTTGGTCAATGAGGGAGTGTTCATCCCAGTTTGGTAGTTTCCCTCCTCAAACACTTGTACTAAACCTGGTAAGTAACAGGTGAGTTGAACCAGGTGTTCTTGATCAGGTAGATCACGACGAGCTGGTCATCCCCGTCCTAGAGAAACAGCTAACAGAAGTTACATTCGCTGTTCAGTATCTAAACTGCTGCAATCCACTGCAACTACTCAGAATATTCTCACAATATTTCAGTTTTTCAGCACTTCCAAGTAATCTGGGCCTCTAGCAGAATGTGAAAATGAGCTCATAAAAATCAAAAGCACGTAGGCCGGAATGCAATTGTGTTGTGAGATTATTGCGTACTGCTTAGTGCCAAAATGTCACACTTTGCGTGTGCCCTACACATCCAGTGACAAGAAGAGAATCGGTTTGAGATGGAGGGAAAATGAGCTGCAGAGAGAGCAGACATGCCGAGATAATGATCTTACACACACACATACACACATCTAATACTTGTGTACTCACTGAAGAAGAATACATGCCTTCATCAGTTGTTGTTGGCTGTAAAGGATGTGAGGGTATGGATTAAGGTGTGCGCTTGCATCAAAAACAGTTTGATAAAATTGGCGTAACCGTGCTCCGCCTACGAATGCGTTTTTTTTTTCCCACGACTGTACCATTGACGGACAAAATCTCTTGCAGGCTAGTGAGCAACAAAACTAGCTGCATATTTCACAAAACAAACTTCCTAGAGTTCCAGTTAACTAACAGTGTTCCAGTTTAACAGCAGAATTGCTTGTATGTTTTGTCTATAGAAGCGGTCCCCAACTTTTTTTGCACCACGGACCAGTGTAATGTCAGAAAATATTTTTACAGACCGACCTTTAATGTGCCGCTGATAAATACAACAAAATAAAATGATAAGACCAACACAAAAACTGTGGTATTTTGTAAATATAATAATAAATGTGAATCCACTGTGTAATTATGTAACTTTATTAGCAGCGTCCTCCTACAATGCGGCAACAACTTTGAGAGTAACATCCTCCTCCCTGCCGCCTAATACTCTCTGGTTGCTATGGTAACGTGTTAACATTCCTTTTAAAATAAGAGACACTACTACAAAACAAATATAAAGTAAATTATAATATAAAACTCACCATAATGCTAAATCAATGAGAGCCCTGAGCTGGTTTCTCTGAAACAAAAAGGTTCCATCAGCATAATGGGAGACAATGACACCCGTGTGTCGCTAATGCTCAGTCTACTCCCCCATTTTGTTTCAGTTGCTGTGACGACAGAAAAGCCCGCTTCACTCAGCTATGTTGTCGGAAATGCCGACAGGGTTTTCAGTGCTGTTGTGGCAAATCTCTGTTTTTTCTGCCGTGACTTTAATCCAGAATACCGGCAAAGTTAATTTCGCAAACATACTTACTGTAGATGCTACGGACTGAAAAAAGTTTAAAGTTTTTGTATGGCCCTGTACAAAATCCTCCACGGCCCCATACCGGTCCGTGGCCCAGTGGTTGGGGACAGCTGGTTTATAGTGCAATGTATATTGTGTACCATTAATTGCATAATGTATTGTACACACTGTTCACTACTGTTACCTACATGTGCTTTGTCTCCATCCTAAACACACTAGAGCAGGTTCAACTGGAACCAAATTCCTAGTGTGCGCTAACATACTTGACCAATAAATGTAATTCTGTTTCTGATTCTATGAATGTACGGTGTAAAAAAATTAATAAAATTGCTCTATAATGCCATACATATCATAATTATTACCCAATTTTCTAAGGCCACTATATTAGCAACAGAATTACCACTTTCCTCAAAAACCTGTTGTATACAATCTGAGCCACGTCGTTTTGATCTTTGTACTACAGGTGACAAAGACTAGTTTTATTCAATTATCCAAGATGGCTGCTCTCGTGTTGTGAGCAACAGGAGTTTTATCGGATACCGTTTCCAATTTTTTGATCAGTTACACGAAGTAAAATGTAACATTTTTTGCATTTTATTTCAAAATTAGTCTTTACTAGAGTGAACCAAGTCGAAATGACTGAAAATATTCTAAAATATTTTACATAAAACGTAATAGTGAATTACATTCATTTTTATGTTCTAATACACATAACAGATGACAGTAATTATCCAAGTCAATCTGAAAATAAGAATGATTTGGCCTTCACAGTCAAACTTGGTTGCAGTGCTATTGTCCATTAATGTTTTCACACAATATTGAGCTGAAAGGTTATAGATTTTCTGATTTGCTTTTTTTCCTTAATTAAAAAAATACAATACATTTTAATGTTAATTAAAAGTAGGGCGTACGCTACGTCACGCTGGATCGTTTGTTTTTTCCCTGTACATGGGGATTTGTTTGAGTAGCCATGACAACGTAGCCATGACAACGCTTCATTCAGTAGCCGTAGCTGAAGCATCATGGGAGAAGTATGAAAGAAATAGTAATTGGGAGAATTCAGAACAACAGAATATGAAGTTTACTTGTTAGTTTGTTTAAAGAGAGGATCATTATAATCACTTAGCAGCGACTGTTTCAGCCCAACATTAAAACTCCAGTCGGGTTCGTACAGAAACACGTAACTTCAGGTTGGGTTTGGGTCGGGCTCGGTCACTGCTCTGTCGGGCTCGATCTGCACTCTACTAGAAACTTGCCTAGCTTGCCCATGCCCAGAAACGCACCATCGCCCCCTATTTTAAGCTCTGCTTTCATGTGCCGTTGATCACTCAATTTGCTCTCATCGTAATAAGTTTACCACACACATAGCCCAAGACTTCTCATAGTCGTCCCCAGGCATTCTCAAAACGAGATCACGGCTGGACCCGTGAGACCACCCTTTGATGTGAACCAGTATTTGATTTGTAAAAAAGTAGTAGGACAAATTCAAATGCTCATGAGTCAGGAATACTCCAGAGGTTTTCAGCCTAACATCTGTCTGCAGTGTAGTGATTACCATGGGCCGTCATTTCTATGCCTTTCGCATCCTTATGTAATTTGTCGCCAACATTTCATTTCAAACAAAAACAAGGTAATAAACAAAGTAATCAAGTGGAACGGTCGAGCAAACTTTCCACACAGTAGCAGCTTAATTGACCTTTGAACTGTAATTGCTCTGAACCTATTATTGCACTAGCTGCCTAGGCTTCACTGCCGGTCCCCAAGGCAACAGCTCCGACAAAGAGCATAATTCATAAGTGCCTTACTTTCACTAATGACTGACTCCAGTTCCTCACGGATGCCTGTCAACCCAGAACAGACCCAGTGGACTAGATTAGGTAACCATCAAATAGCACATTGCAGCAGGCTCATGGCCGAAATGAGGAAAACTGAGGGAGGAATATGTGAGCAATTATGATCTACTCTATCTATAGCAATGATTATAAGTCTGTGTTTAGAGTGTGCAAGGTCTACACTGACCACCCACTTTAATTCTGTCTAACTGCTTCACTTTCCTTTCAGTTAATATCCCTTTTCCACATGCAGCATGTTGTTTGCTTTGGGTGTCCTATGTGCCGAATAGTGGGTTTCTGATTGTAGAGACATTCATGACTGGCCAGTTTTGTCTAGCAGACCATCCAATGTAGTGACAGTAAACAAGAGCAAAAAAATTAAAAATAAAATACAACCCTTGAAGCGTACCATCATACCAGTGTGCCCTGAACATACAGTAAGTCCCCTTGCAATAACAGTTGATAGTGGATACTAGGGATGGGAATCGCAGGGTATATCAAGATACGATACGGTACGATACGATACGATACGATACGATACGATACGATACGATACGCGATATGTGGCCCCTGATAATTATAATATCATGATACCGGGATTCTGCCCTAAATGATATATCACACAATGACGCAGCGATATAGCACAGAAACACAGGGATGCGTTATTAATTTATATAAGTAACAGCAATGCTATTGTCTCTTTTTCCATATTTGCTTTGCGACTGCGATCAGAAGCGCAAAGAACCCGCTACTTCAGCTTCAGGGCTTCACTTCTGTTCCCCTTTGTCACTTGGCTAGTTGTGCTAGCATCATGCTAACAACATTTACATTTATTCACTTGGCTGATGGTTTTGTCAAAAGCAACTTCCAGGTACAGGAAGAATAAAGCCTAAATTCAGACATGACAATACTAATGTGAGAGTAACAAGGAGTTCAACACATTCCTCTTAGTCATAGAACAATAATTTAGATCACTCCATAATTTGTCCGTTATAGACACAGTTAAAACTAGCGCTGTAGCATCAAACACTACATAGTCGATTGAACACTACATAGTGCACTGCTCCTCATGAAACACACCCTTCACTACAGTGCGCTGGTTTTAACCCTGTCTATACTGGACAAATTATGGAGCAATTTGCTTAATCTCTGATCAAAATCAGACAGTTCAGTAAATGCTAGATATTGGTGGGGATTTGCGATTCAGCACACTTGGATTACTGAGTCTTTTTCTGTTTTTATAGAAGTTCTCCAGCAATGTGTGTTTACTCATGTTGACGGTTCACTGGTAGTGTCATCCAATCGCTATGAAAGAAGTGCAGGAAAGAGACGCACAGTGATATGGCCGTCACAAAATAATTCACGCTCTGTTCCATCAATGTTCTAAAAGCCAAACTCAGACTTTAGATTTAAACGTGGCTGGGGCGTCTCAGTCTAACTTTTTTGCATCTACCTGTTGTTTATCTTCAGCTTTTCACCCAAATCACCTGCACTCAGTCAAGCAGTGCCACCCAGAGGAAAGAACAAGTAGCGACACTGGTGAATCAATTTGGTGGCGAATGATAATTAATTTATTGGCATATCAATTTTTGTATTGCGTGAGCAAGGACGACGAGTTATCACCATAACAATATTTTGGCCCACCCCTAGTGGAAATCATCTTTACAATCAGAGCTTTTATATTTTCACTGTTTTACATTTTAAAGTCAGACAATGAATACATTCAAAGCACAACTGACACACTTGCTGTTTGTTGTGCTATGCAGGAAACAAATTATTATTTTGCACAACTTTCCTGCACACTTGACAACTATTGAACCAAACCTGCCAAAAAAAGAAACAAAGCACTTTTACAACAGCAGCCCACAACACTTTCATTTCCTCAGTGGTTTTAGGAAGATTTCTGACATGTTTGTGATATAAAACTGCAATAAAACGTCATTATTGTTAAACATTTTAGTTAATGATTTACAGATACAGTTAGATGCTTGCTGTCTATATTCTCAGTGGCGTAAACTACTTTGTTAAAGTAAAAGAAAATCAACTAATTTTACAAATATTCCCCTGCTAATGCACTAATGAAGTGGCAAGTGAATGGAAACAGAAGGCAAAGGTTTCTGATAAAGTGGCCAGTAAGTGGGAGCAATCTGTGTCTGATTAAGATCGTTAATATATTCCAGGTTATCAGAACCATAAACAATCTGTATCTGATGATGATTGTCTTGGATTTGAAGCTGTAGGCTAACAAGTCATGTGAAGTCAGTCAATGCATCTTCTCAAACTGCTGCTAATGGAGGAGAAAACTAACCCCCAAATTTCGTTATCCGGTTATCCACATTGGTCTGGGTGAAGGAGGAGGTCCAAAGTGGCCTTGGGTGGATATGGCATCAAACTCTTAACCTCCAAACGACAGTTGCAGCACTTCGGAGACCTTCAGGCCTATGAGGAACCCTGGTCTTTAATGACACTTCAGTGCTGCTCTGCGCTTTCATTTGATTCTATGACGGCTCTCTCGTCGCACCTTCATTTGCATATCCACCTCTAATGAGAAAATCCTGCCTGACTCCTCACTCACACAGGAAACACGCCATGCATGCTATTCGTATGTTTTCAAGAGTCAACTCAGCGGTTTTAATTAACTCCACCACTTCAAGCATGAGGAGCTGGAGAATAATTGTGCTCAAACTCATCTAGTGGAGCTGAAACAAATGACTTTCTTTCTTTATTTCTTTCTTTATAATGTAATACCACAAGTCATTGGTTCATTCTGTTGCTTTCCGACACCTGTGCGACGCTTTTGAGAGCATTCGGAGAGGAAAATGAGCCGAACGCTGTAGCCTATTGTGATAAGGGCTGTCAAACATGCAGGATCTGCTGCTGATGACTTCGCTGTGGCTAAATCAGAATCCGTTCTTGCAAGATTTAACACGTTCTGTGTGATCAGCTACCATAAAAAAGACAGTCCCATAGCCCCTTGCTATACTCTGCATGACCCAGGCTCATTTCTCGGGGTAATACGCCGTAAATTAATGATAAGCCGTCATCCATGCTGTGGGTCTGAGGGCATGTCGAAGAAGTGGAAAGATAATTTCTCCATTTCACACTTCAATTTTTAATGTCCCTGTTTAATCCTAGAGGACCTGACAGAGGCCCGTTGTCTCCCGGAGCTGCCTGAGGCATTAACGCTCCCATTGAAAAGTTTGGAATCACCGTTGGAAAGTTTGTAATGAATGTCTTTGATAATAAAAAACTAATTCGCGCTCTGAGATAAAGGTGCTAAATTGTTTGAATATGCAAACCCTATGAGATTTCAAATAGTGGGGAATGGAAATAATTGATTTTTAATAACATAAGCACATTATTACAGAATATGGATCAAATATTCATGCTGAGAATGTCCTCTGTTCTGGTCTCAAAATACCTAAAATGTTAAAAATTATTCAAGAAGTTCTGATCTTCGTCTATGTTCTTTTTGGCAAACTTAAGTCTGGCTTTGATGTTCCTCTTAGAAAACAAAGGTTTCCTCCTAGCAAACCTCCCAAGTTCTTTTAGCATCTTAGAGTCTGGGTGAACTGAATCTCTTATCAGACCAAGAAGATGCTCCAATCTTCTTTCTGAAGGCCTCAGACAGCTCTTTTGTTCTCATTTGCTCTCAACAGTCAGGAGCTCACCAAACTAAATGTCTGAGGTTTAAACAGGGCAAACCTCCTTCGAAATGCTGAGTAATAATGTTCTAATCATGTGCACATTAAGTGCTACACCTGTGTGTGATTTCAGCCATTTTAATTATGAATAAATGTGGGGGTGTCCAATTTACAGAAGATTTTGAAAAGTCTTTTCTTCACTTTTAATTGTTTAGTTGTATTGAATCTCTCAGTGTTGTTATACATGAGATTAAATATCCATATGTCCAAGAATGCTACAAAAACACACAGGCTTTCATAGCGTGTTCTAACTTCCCACTTGTATATATACATGTAGCACTGTGAAAGGGTTGTTTAGACTGTCACTAAATGTTTTTATTATTTTATTTTCAGATCATTAATATTAGAATCAATACAAATAAAATTAATACAGTACATGTTCTTCTCGTGGAAGCCCAGAATTATCTGTAGGAACTGGTTTGGGCTCAATCAGTGGAGGCACTGTGCCAAACATACACACATCAACTAGTTTTTACACACACAACTAATTTCATTTTTTTTTACTGCTTTTTGATTTGTTTGCATTTATTCTTATGATCATTTGAGTTTTTGCTACAGAAAGACACTCACAACTGAGATAAATGGGAACAAACAATTTGCACAATTGCCTAGCACGTTTCACAGTACTGTACATATACAGTCTTTCAAACAAAAATGAAAAACTCTTTTCCCAGACAACAATAAACGTTTGTTCCATTTATTTCTGTTAAATTGAGCTTTTTCCAATTGTATTATACTCTAGGATGCAATGTAATGTAGAAAAAAGCTGAGAAAAATAAGACAGGCTGGATATGATGGCGCCACTTAAGTGACGGAACATCATCACTGATTTGTCTTTGCTTTGTGTTGCTTTTCAAACTGTTCGTCACTGCAGTAAACAGTACATTTAAATTCAGCTAATCATCTATGTTCTTTTTGTACTAAAATATACTTTTAGTGAATGTGTTTTAATGTTTTTAGATAGTATTTAAGCAAACCGCACCTTTGTAAAATCAATACCACTGCCTATCCTTAGGGAAATACAGTATATAGCATTATTTATGTCTTGACTGGTCTTCATAATCCAGAACATCCATAGACATTCTGGTGGCAATTTTGTAATTTGGAAAAATAAGATTGGTGTTTCTAATAAAATGGCCACTTACAGGGATTTTTTAATGGTTGGTGTTTCTAATAAAGTGGCCAGTGAGGGTAATTTCAAGGTTGGTGTTTCTAATAAAGTGGCCAATGAGTGGAAAAATAAGATTGGAATTTCTAATAAAGTGGCCACTCACGGGGATTTTTTATGTTTGGTGTTTCTAATAAAGTGGCCAGTGAGGGGAATTTCAAGGTTGGTGTTTCTAATAAAGTGGCCAATGAGTGGAAAAATAAGATTGGAATTTCTAATAAAGTGGCCAC
>JBBIGC010000041.1:28078053-28088382 GCA_037576955.1 Lepidarchus adonis | reverse complement strand
CAGTAGTTTTAAAGTGTACACACAAATAAAGAGTATATAGTACTACAGTGTGTTATATAGTTTACAGTATATAGTACAGTAGTATTAAAGTGTACACATCAATAAAGAGTATATAGTACTACAGTGTGTAATATAGTTTACAGTATATAGTACAGTAGTTTTAAAGTGTACACACAAATAAAGAGTATATAGTACTACAGTGTGTTATATAGTTTACAGTATATAGTACAGTAGTATTAAAGTGTACACATCAATAAAGAGTATATAGTACTACAGTGTGTAATATAGTTTACAGTATATAGTGCAGTAGTTTTAAAGTGTACACACAAATAAAGAGTATATAGTACTACAGTGTGTTATATAGTTTACAGTATATAGTACAGTAGTATTAAAGTGTACACATCAATAAAGAGTATATAGTACTACAGTGTGTTATATAGTTTACAGTATATAGTGCAGTAGTTTTAAAGTGTACACATAAATAAAGAGTATATAGTACTACAGTGTGTTATATAGTTTACAGTATATAGTGCAGTAGTTTTAAAGTGTACATATAAATAAAGAGTATATAGTACTACAGTGTGTTATATAGTTTACAGTATATAGTGCAGTAGTTTTAAATTGAACACTTAAATAAAGAGTATTTCTGAGCTGAAAGTGTGTATGTCAGTAGTATGCTAATTTGAAAGCTTTGGGGCGACATATGGATGTAATAGTTTTTCCAGATATGTAAGACGCAGTGCATCTGACCTGGAAAACGTGAAGACTGCATGCACCAGCTCACCACAGAGCATCTGCAGCATGTTCTGAATGCAGAGCCACCAGCACACACTCTTACACTGATACCCTTCTTAAGTAAGGGCATATTAACATGCCACTCATGCGAGTGTGTGAGTGTGTGAGTGTGTGTGGTGGCAGTGGGAGATAAGGGCAGCTGTTAAATGTTATCGTGGGCCACAGGAGAGAGCTCATCTCCACTGGAGGAGGGAGAAGTTGTAAAAAGGCTTCATAAACGTCAATTTTTACAATCAACCAAAGTCTCATGAGAGGAGATACCACAGACGTGCCTAGGCAGCAAAGACTGAATTTTGGAAATATCTCCTATCTTATTAATAGATCTTCTTAATATGCAGGTATATTGTATGCAAAAGTATTGGCGCTGGTCAAATGATAAAATTGCTGATAAGTACACACTCTATACATTGAGAACATTTTACTGCACAATTACTGTATGGTTTAATTAAACACGTCAGGAAAGGAAAATACATTTGTACAAAAGTTTCGGCGCAGTTACAATTGAACATCCACAACTTTAAAACTTGTATTTCTACTTAATATCAATTATATCAGCTTCGTTTAGGTCCAATGTGTAGTTTGAATGTAGTGTTTGGGTCAATTGTTGCCCCCCTTTGTCCCATTCATTAATCCAGGACCACCAGTGGGCAAATATTATTTGAATGGTGCCCCAGTGGGCTTTTGGGGCACAGCTAGTGGCCCGGTTTATAAGAAACCTTGGTTTGGTGTCATCTCCTCCCAACCCCATTGGTTCACAAATTTTTTTCTTCACATGCCTGATTATGCAAAACAATATATAGTGAAGGAGCGCTGGGAGATTCTACCCCCACAAGGAACCAAACACCATTCCAGACATTCTCCCACACTGGTGGAACAAACACACCAGACTCTCTCTGCTTTCAAGAAGCACCTCAAGACTCAACTGCTCCACGACTACCTCAGCATCTAAACCCAACAATAAAGTTAATTTATTAATTCTAATTCTTAGAATTCTTATTAATATTAATTCAGATCTGACAGTTTCCGGCTTATACTCACTTATGTTACTACTTACAACAATATAATTAAATATGGTACTTGTGTCGTGCCTTTTCATAGGCAAAGAAGTACAAACTTAATGCACTTAATGACAACGAAGAATGTGCTGGACTCTTTAAGCACTCGTATATATATGAATAGGACATGTTAACTATGCTGTAGCACCTAGTGTCTGTTTTAGAATTAATCATTAGCTCTTAATAATAGTGTAGAAATGTGTTTCTCTTTCAGGTAGTAATGTTGTAGCTCTTATATGCACTGTTGTAGCACCTGCACTGTTTTTATGACTAAGAAGATTAAGTTGAACTCCCTGTAACTCACACATCAGTGTCGTCATGTCTGAATTTGTTTGATTGTTCCTGAACCTGAAAGTCGCTTTTGACAAAGCATCAGCCAAATGAATAAATGTAAATGCAAATGTAATGTAAATGTAAATATTTATAAATAAATAAAATAATTTTGTTGAACCCTGATGACACAATTTTGTCAATAAGTCTCCCGTTTAAAAAAAAAACCTACCACAACCCCCTTCCACATCCACCCGCCACTTTCATTTGAGCACCTGAGGTCTCCGCTCGGCCCTGAACCATTATCTCCACAGCTGTGCCACTGATAGTGTGGTACGAGTGTATCAGGCACCGCAGCGGTGCTGTGGAATCAACCTGCTAGTTTGAAAGTGGTGCAACATCCAAGCCGAGCGTCCCCGACGAGGGACCAGGGGACTAGATCCGGCCTTTAACTGTACACCAGCGAGGTGGAGCTCCACGGGAGGGGGTCCTAATAAAGAGGCCATTAAGCATAACATAAAAAAAAGTTTTCCTGATTCGTACCGAAGAGGAAAAACAGTCTGCAGGCCTCCTCCTTTCACATGGAGTCATCAAAAAGCATTCATTACTCCACGGAAGCTGCATGGCCCAACAGCTACAATATCATATCAGACAGGGCCCCCTCGCCTCTGCTCTGCTACAAACCATGGGGTGTCTGAGAATGGGACTGTTTTGCGATGTGTGCCGCCGGAATACTAATGAAGCGGTAACGGCTCCAGCACCTGTCTGTTCAGCTTCACCTCGCCAAGCCGAGCTCTAAAAATGCAGGAGACGTTTCGGATTCGAGCTAGCGATATGGATTTCCACTTTATGTGATCGTGTATGGGATTTGAATAATTTAACATAGCTGGCCCCCGTCTACATGGCAGCTGCTATGAAAAGACGGTGCGGTGCTGCTTAAAGATGTTTACATAGTTTCGGTAAGAGATGCAAACCCAACGCGAGGTACATCCGGCACTGGAGAAAATCATGAGGCGGGCGCAGCTTTTGTGCATTTTCCCATTTCTGTAAACAGCCACTTCAACGTTGGAACGTGTCAGAACCTTGTCACAGTATTATCACTAAATTATACTGGAGTGGGAGTGCATGAATTTGGATAATGCCGCATGGTTATTGCTCCAGAGATAATCAAGCAAATTGGATAGAGCTTTATGCGCATACAAATGTTTCAGCCACATTCAAATCGTTCCTGAATTTATATATAGCATCTTCTTCGACTGTATTGCATTACAGCACCGCTCTGAACTGTTCCCAGCACAGCAGTGGGACAAGTGGGGAAGCTAGAGCCGATCCCAACTTTGCACAAGGCAGAATTCAGCCTGGACAGGAGGCCGACCCTTCACACACACCAATAGCATATCAGCTGTTCATTTGCTGTGTAATAAGACACTCGATGTTCCTCACTTCACCGTCAGTGGTGTTAATGTTAAAGCAGGAATTCAGACTCAATTCATTTTATTAGGTCATGTCCCTGTATGAAATAAGAACGATGTCATGCCAATTAAAAATGTTTATACTCTTGTAATATCCCACCAAAACGTTAAGACTTTCAACTGCCTCTAAAATGTTTTCTCAGTTTTGATGATGTCATCATGCACCGGGGGGCAGGGAGAAACAGTATGAACTAATAACAATATCATGTTTCTCCTCCCCTTCTCACCACCCCTTCCCATCAACCACTAAGAGAAACACTCTGCGGCCATAATGTCACGTTCGGGAAGGAGAACGATTTATCCCGTTTTCCGTTAATGCTGACTTTAATCTTTATGTGTGTAATGTACATGCCATATAAAATACACTGAATCACACTTAAGCTTGGTATGTTTGACACGTCAAGAATTTTCTAAGTGTAAATTAACGCTTGTGCATTTAACATGTGGCCTGTGCAAAAGTTATGACGCCCAGTGTGTTCTACTTTTTTCCCAAAATGCTAAAAAGTGACGATTTTTCACACAAAATGACATGTAACCCATCCACACAAGGAGCAGTGCACAGCCATCAACAGCATCCTAGTGTAGCAGGACGGCAGCTTGCTCAATGGTACCTCAGTGGTGTCTGGGCTGGGACGACCCTTCAATCACAAAGCCAAGGTCCGAACTCCACCACTGTCCAGCCGACTGTTTATCAGGGAAAAGGCTTATTGAACAGAAGGGCCTGAAGGTTTCAGTGCTTTCGAAAAAGTCTCCAATCATTATACTCATTCTGTTGAGGGGAAAGACTTTAATATTATTTTCGAGCTGAAAATCCAAGCTTTGATTGGTCCTTCAAACCTCATCCTCCCTGGTCAAGATCAAGTTGTCGATCCAAAGATAAACTGTCCATCATTTCTTCAAATCTTCAAACAAAACCACTAGAGAGAGCAGCTTGACATAAATATCTCTCTATCTTCCATTATTAACTCCCTGTGATATAATCTCTGAGGGCTGAGGGTCTTATCGGAGCTGCCATGAAGCTTTGTAATGACACAATGAAGTGATTTTCACCCAGCACCCTTCATTTCCATAAAGAAGGCTTTAGCAGCCGTCCCTCTCCGGTGCTGCAGTAATAGTTGGAGGTGGGTGGGCAGAGGCTGGGCATGTTCAGATTTCTGCTTTCATTTAATGTTTTTAGAAATCCAATTCCCTACAAATGGTTCTGGAGTACAGGCACAACTGCCTCATCTGATACCATGCCTTAAAGTGTCGCTTATTGATATTTTCATATGATTTCATTGCCACATTTATATCATGCTCAGAGGAGATGTAAACATGTTAACGGTCATAGTTGTGACCAGTGGGAAACTACAGGGAGATGAATTCTAGCTTCAGCTTTTAAACAGATGTAGGAACCACACAGTTAGGCCCCGGGGAACCCCCAGTGATGCCCAGCAACATGCTGGGAACCATCTAATGGAAACTCATAACAACCTTCATTGTTATACAAGCGCTGTATTGTTCAGGACCCAAGCACTGCATGATAAAACCATGCAGCAAGCCCACTTTACATTCTCACTCCACTAATCGGATGCAGCTCAAGTCATGGTAGAGTTGGATGTAGCAGTGATTATAGATATAATGAGATCATTTTACATGTAAAAGTGTAAAATGCCCTGTTAACAAGCATCAAATTGGACGATTTTAGCTGGATTGCAACAGAGCAGGAGAGCACAAAGGAGATAATGGCACATATTTTGACCATAAAGAAGATAATGGCCCATTTTGTGATGATAAACAGAAATTCTGGCCATTAGTGAGATAATGATTCACGCTGTGATATTAAAGATAATGGTGAACATTCTGGCCATTAATGAGATAATGGTTCACATTGTGATGATAAACAAAGGCTATGACAAAGGACATTTTAACGATAGAGAAGATAATGCCTCACATTGTGATCATTAAAAAAGGAGATAATGACTCACATTGTGACAATAAACAAATGAGATAATGGCGCACATTCTGGTCATTAATTAAATAATGGTCCCCATTGTGATGGTAAACAGAAGATAATCGCACACAATCTCACCATAAATTAGATAATGGTTCACATTGTGATGGTAAACAGAGGATAATCACACACATCCTGACAATAATTGAGATAAAGTCTCACACTGTAACTTGAAACATTGTGATGAAAGATAAACGAGATAATGGCTCACATTGTGATGAAAGATAAACGAGATAATGGCTCACATTGTGATGATAGATAAGGAGATAAAAGTTCACATTCTAACCATAAACAAAGAAGATAATGAAGCACAAATATGACGTTACAAGCCCATAACTCCACATTGGGCTGTCTACACTACCCAACAAAGACATTGCATTGAATTTGCTCTTCGCCAATTTAAAAAGGCCCCTTTTTTGCATATTTCAGGATATAATAGTTAAATATATAATTATAATGAGATGACGAGTTCTTTTTTACAAATTACTTACAAGTGACAAATTACAAAAGAGACTTACGTGACTTATTTATTCACCTCTACAGTCTATGCAGAAAAAAACATGAAATTGTTCCTGGATTCAGAGAGGAGGAAAGATAATACGTTTGTCTTGTTTACACTTTTTTATTTTTAGAATTGTTTTATTGTCTGCAAAAAGCACAGAACACAGAAATCCTGGAGAAAGCCCTGCTTTGCTTTGTAGGTTGTCAGTGACATAATTTCGAGTTCCCACTTCTCATATCCATTGAAATCAGCATTAAACAGTTCAAACCCACTCTGAACTTGACTGGGAGTGTGAGTCATTTACTGTGATTGTTTTGTCATAATATGGCCGTGTCGGAAAAGAGAATTTTTGACTTCAAAAGTTCTGCGTCAATTTAACAAGTAGCAAGAAGCATTACAACAATATAATAAAGCACAATGTAGAATAACCATATTAAACACACTTTTTTAAAGGCACTGGAGTATAAGTCGTAGATAAAAAATACTACTCAAGAAAAGTACAGATATTCAAAAACATGTACTTAAGTACAAAATTCAATTACATGTACTCAGTTAGTGTCCACCCTTTCATGTGTACATTTTAATATATAAAAAATCAGGATATACATTCTTGTCGTGATGGAGAAGCTAAGGCTTAAGCTGTCTTTTCTTTTTCTTTCCTGAAGCCTTAAGTGCTAAACATGACCCTGTAACAATGCAGCTCTGAGCGCAAGGCCTGAAATTGATGTGCGTTCTCCGCTGTCTCTACAAACAAGCCTTATTAGTGTTGATGCTCCATAAATCTACAGCCACTCCCCTTTTCAATTTCCTGCTCCAGCGCACAACACACCACAGCAGAAAGTTCCCCTCCATACATATCCCTCCACGCTGTAGAGTTAAAAAATATCCCACAGACTGTATGTGAAATATGAAGGGAGCTGGAACAGTAACATACAGAATAGAAAAGTATGAAGAACGAAAACAGCAAGAAAACTTGAAAAACAACGTACCCACCAAACAATGAATAATACATTTGATGTTTAGTAAGAAAATAGATTTAAAAATCTGAACAGCTCCCAGTGCAAAAGTCTGAACATCTCTAGTCTAGTGTTTGTTGATGTGAAAAGAAATACACACCATTTATAGCAAACCTACTAGGATTGTCTACAATAATAATAATTTCAATTTTCAATTGATATTTATATTAAATAATTCATTACTGCAGTTGGAAAAGGTTTGTTCTCCAGCTACAGTGTAAAAAATGTTCATTAACAATAATAGTCTGTTTTGTTAACAATGGTAAAAACTATAAATTTGCTGTACAGGTAGTCCTTGACTTATGATGATGCTTCTGATGACCTAATTGTAACTTCGAGTAAATCAAGTAAAACATCGAAATAGAAACTACTCTAAGTCAAGACACGGCCTATTTACTCTCTCTAACACCGTGACAGTGAACTGTCGATTGCTGGCGAGTGAGGCAGGAGATGTGTACATCCTGGCAACATCACAGCGTATCATACCACATACACTGCTACATTTACCTGCTGCGTAAAATGCTAAATATTTTTACTACTTTGTCATATCGGTATCATAATCGAGATCGAAAAAAATTGTAAGTCGAACCATCACAACCCGTTGGCCATCGGTATATGAAATAAAGTGGGTTCTCAACTTACGACGCACAACAATTCGTGGTTACAATGTTATTTATGGTGTGAAAGTGAAAGTGAAAGTAAACATAATAAAACGCTCAGAAAAAGGCTAAACAGAGCCTCAGTTTGGTGAATGTCTCCCTCTGGTGGACTAACAGAGAAATGACCCCAGGGAATTACACATATAGACGCGTATGTAAGGGGGGAACAGAACGCCTTCGTAAGTCGAGGACCCCTTTTACTGTAACTCAGCAGGTTTTCTACATGTTTTAACAAAAAAAACGTTTACGAATTTCTTTAACATTTCATTAATTTATCAGACTACAGTTAACACTGTGGCTACACTAACTACATTTATTCTGAAATACAGTATCGGGCCATAACAATAGAAACTACTAAAAGGAATGTGTGAAATAATGGTGACCATCTGTTTTTGTGAACATGCAGTCAATTTCAGTACAATAACTCAATATTGTTTTATGTTTTCATTGTACTGAGTTAAAAAAACAGTCTATGTGGTTTATATATACATACATTTGATCTTTTTTTTTTTTAAATAAACAGGTTTTTACCATTAAATGTCACAGTGTTTCGACAGTGTAAACTTTTTTTTCACTGTAATAAAAGTCTTCACCAGAGAAAAGTTCAGAAGGTTCTTCAGTAATGGAGTTTTTTTTTAATGGTTCACCTTCGCTGTTCCATCGTTTCTCCTGCAGCGCATCATGCTATATTGCTGTCCAGGTGGTTCTCCACTCAGCGCCAGCAATGACACTGTCAGTCAAAGTGGCACCATGGTCATTAGGCCCACTTCCCGCCATGCAGCAAAGGGCAGCTGTTCAGCATGGACATCACTTATTAGCTCTGACCCATGTCTCTCTCGCAAATACACATACACACACACCTACATACGCGGTCACTCATACGGACATCGTGTTCTAGTCATTTCTCTTATATATACACATGTATTTACACACTCAATCATAATTTATATTATTATTACTGTTATTTTTGTTTCATGAAAACCAACACACATCACTCTATTCAAGCTACATCAGTTTAGCTCCACCCATTTGCAATGAAGTTATAAGGAGTGTTTCAGTCCAGAAATCTCATTGAATTAAACACGCTACAGGACAGCCAATCAGAATAGAGCTGATTACCATATGTTTTCACTCTAGTCAACCTACATCCCTTTAGCTCCGCCCAATTCAAATGAAGTTATAAGTGTTTCAGTGTGGACAGCTCATTGAATTAAACACACTAAAGCACAGCCAATCAGAACAGAGCTGATCAGCATATGTTTTCACTCTAGTCAGCCTACATCAGTTTAGCTCCACCCATTCACAATGAAGTTATAAGGAGCGTTTCAGTCCAGAAATCTCATTAAATTAAACACACTAAAACACAGCCAATCAGAACAGAGCTGATCAGCATATGTTTTTACTCTAGTCAACCTACATCACTTTAGCTCCGCCCATTTAAAATTAGTGCTTCAGTGTGGACAGCTCATTGAACAAGCCAATCAGAACAGAGCTTTTGTGTATGTTTTAGTATCTTATGCACAGAAACACAACAGGGGATAAAGAGAGGTTGGAAAAATGTTTGTGTACAAATAAATCCAAAGGAAAAAGTGAAACAGAAGAAAAATGGAGGCTGTGGAAGACGGATGGAGGAACATTATTGAATTACCTTGTCCGAGCTGTTGTGGCGTTCGATTGCTCCACATTGTAGAAGCAACCCTGAAAGAATTCATCATCTCCTGCCTCCGCCGCTTCGAGCAGGACACTGCGGAGCCATTACGGCCGATGCTGACTCGCTCCTCTGCGGCAGAAAATGAATCTCCGGTCCAGCTGTGGAGCTGCCACTTACTCTGGAGGGAGCTGACCCCAACTTCAACTCTCATCACCAGCTTTCCCCAAAGCCTTCCTGTCTTCCTCAGCCGCTTTCTGCTGCTTTTCCTCGCTCCTGAAAGAAGGGGTGATGTTTTACACTTCACACATCCTGTTTAACTTTATGTGACGTGCATCTGGGTTAAGGCCGGTTCCTGCTGTGAGTGTAATACAGTCCTTCAAGGCCTCAAGCTACCAGGGGAACCCAGACTATATGTGTACAGTGTTCACAATGAATCACAGTTAAGGTGCCGCTGGTCAAATGACACATTTTGCTGACGTTCTATGTTTAAATAAAGGTGCATGTTCTGCAGAGAACACACTTCTGTTCTTTCTAGGGGGCAGCAATGGCCTAATAGTGAGAGAAGTGGAATTGTGACCGAAGTGCACCTGAATAAGACACAGAACCCCTACTGCTCCCCAGGCACCACTACAGTGTCTGCCCACTGCTCCATGTGTGTGTTCAGACACATTCCCTTCAGAGATGAATACAGTATATCTTCTAATAATAACCCGTTTCTTATCAATGCACAAATAGACACCGGTTTCCAATAGTAGCCCCTCGCCCCAACTTTCATGGGCACGTGCCTTCGAGCTTTCACTTTCTACCTCCGTGTTTTAACAGAATTTATTCCTAAAAGTTATGAAACAGCTTAAAACAAACCTCTGATTTCTGAAGACAGTTATATGAGTAACGTGTGTAATTACTCATTTCTGTC
>JBBIGC010000041.1:28062091-28077953 GCA_037576955.1 Lepidarchus adonis | reverse complement strand
CGCAAACTTAATGATGGTGTTGGAACCATCGGCAGGTCTGCAGTCGTGGGTGAAGAGGGAGTAGAGGAAAGGGCTCATTACACAGCCTTGTGGTACGCCGGTGTTCATTGTGATGGTAGATGAACAGTGATTATCCAGTCGGACATGTTGGGGCCGGTTGGTCAGGAAGTCCAGTAAACATTTGCACATGAGGGAACTGATACCCAGGTTGTGAGGGGAGGATTTAATTGAACGCTGAACTAAAGTCTATAAACAGCATTCTGGCGTAGGTGTTGTTATTGTCCAGGCTGGGGTTCATTCCTTGGTGGGAAACTGAGGGTCTAGATGTTAGGACCTTGCCAATACATGTTATTTCTACAGCACTTTTTAAAGCAGTAGCATAGAATCAGGGTCAAAGCCACTTCTGAACAACTCAAGGGCGACAAAGGTGAGGAAACCCTCCATAAGCTTCCTGACCAAGGCCCAGAAGTGTAGCCAATCCAGATCTAGCAGCTAGAAGCTGGAGAAACATATCTAGCATATGAATATAAAGCGTAAAGTACAGGGAGCTGGTCCATGGTAATTGAAGTTAGTTTGAAGGTGAGCAGGAGGGCCAGTGATGAGTGGTACCGAAGATGAGGGGCAACTGTTCTAGGGAACTGATGACATTTGAGTAAAAATGCATTAAGGTTCAAGTCCCAGCCCAGGTATCTGAGCTATTATTGATTAAGGTACCGTCCCGAGCTGCCCACTGCTCCATGCATGGATGAGTTAAATTCAGAGGTCCCATTTCATGAGTGTGTTCACATTTTTTTTACAACCAATAGCCCCTGGGTAAGACTTCTTGATAATATTTAACAATGTCTGCAACAAAATTTGATTGTAAATCACTTTGCATAGAAACAAACACAATTGGCCTAGTGGACAGCCCTGACTTTGGCCTTATGTTATCTGGCTAAACTGAGAAATCCTCAAAAATACCCTCCTGGTGTAAAATAAATGAAACATTTCCCTGTTATAAATGAATGACCAGACAGAACAAAGAATTGAATGTCACTTCAATCCTCCTGTGCAGCTTCTCATACATAATGCAGTCTAGCGCTGTGGAAAGCAGCAGGAAGATCTAAAATATAATACGTAATGTCAGCAGAGGACTGCGCTATCACTGTCACTACATGTATGTAAACATGCAAAACGTACATGGTCACGTCCACGTCTTTTCAGTTCACACATTCGTCCCCTGAGGTTCTTTAAAAAAAGTGTCTTTTTTTCATTTCCCTGCATGCGGTCATGTAGGCTCATTGCCCAGTGCCTGCGGCCAGCGAATGGTCCGGTGCCATTTTGCCATTGTTGATAAAGCCCTGATGTCCAGCCCTAGCCTTTTGCCCGCTAGTCCCTGCCTATATTTAGTTGATTATGAATATGCAGCGGCGGTGAAAGTAATTCAGCCAGACACGCCACTGTCCAGCCCAATAATGTCAAAGTCGTTAGCAAGGAGCGATTGCGATTGGTGCTGAAGGAGAAAGGCTTAAAAAAATCCGGCCTGTCCACTCCACTGCCTGTCTCAATGGAGAACAATGACAGAGGCCAGTGATTCGCACCATGCGCCAATCAGTGACCTACATATGGGACGTCCACCAAATTTGCAGACGTCGGATCTGCTGAAGTGGCTTCAGAATCACACTCAAGGTCACAGGTCACAGCGTCGGACCTACATGTTTACAAAGTGTGTATCAGTTTCGAAGCTAAGGCCATCGCTAATGCCCTCATTAGCACTACGTACACTGTTTGGCCTTCGTTTTTATCCTCCACTGTAGGTTCTGCTGAATTCTTTGTGGTTGGTATATTATTTTAACATGTTCAAATAAAAAGCTACAACATGAACAACAACAATTTACCATAAGTCTGAACTGAACGTCTGTTAACACGCACTCTAACCCAACGCTGTCCTAGGGTTGGGCAATTCATCTCATTTAATTTTCAGCAACAATACTGATTTCTAATAATGAAACGATAACCTAGATCTGATTTTTCAGCTACTTTCCATTTGTAATGCTCTTGTTTAGTTTCCCCTGAATTCCACTGGGTTTGGCCACTCTAGGCAATATTAGCAATTTCTCATGTTTTTTGTTTAATTATTGATATATTTAAATAAAATCCACATTTAAAAATATCATGTATAATAGGTAAAATAAAAAATTGTACCAATAGCTCTCTGCTAACCCTAATGTTTCTGAGTTAACCAGAGAGAATCATCTACAGAAATCTACACAAATATAATAAACTACACTATTAAATAAAGCACAGTGCTTCGTATCTTCTATTACTTTTGTGTTCATTGCTTCACTCCTGTCATTGCAATAGTAGTAGTAGTAGTAGTAGTAGTATGAACAATAATTTATTGATTTATGTTGTTTTATTATAATCTTTTGTTGTTGTAGCTATTATACATACATTTATTTATTTATTTATTTATTTATTCAGATCAGTGTATTTTTATACTCGTAGTGCATGTGTGTGTGTGTCAGCTGATTGGAATCTGTGTTTGTATTTGATGCTAATCATGTGTGACAGAGTGTGATGGTTACTGGACTGGGGCAGCAGGGTGTGTGTGTGTGTGTGTGTGTCTGTGTGTGTGTGTGTGTGTGTGTGTGTGTGTGAGTGAGGGCCTCTGCCTTGCTACCGGCTTGTTACTGGCTAATTTAGCATAGCCACCTACAAACCCACCACCCCATGCACTGTACCGCAGTGTGTGTGTGTGTGTGTGTGTGTGTGTGTGTGTGTGTGTGTGTGTGTGTGTGTGTGTGTGTGTGTGTGTGTGTGCCACAAAGTACAAAATGCATTTCATGAATAAAGATTACTATAAACAATGACATTGTATGTATATATATATATATATAATATACTGCCCTCCATAATGTTTTTGGACAAATACACATTTTTCTCTGATTCACCACTTTGCTCCTATAGTTTCACAATATAGAAAGTACACCTCTTTTAATATCAGCCCCATGATTTCAGGGCACCATAATGTTTGGGACAAATGGCTTCACAGGTGTTTGTGGTTACTCAGGTGTTCCATTGCTTCATTAGTGTAGGGATAAAAAAGCTAGGCTTGCATCTACCATTTAGAGACTGTATTTGCCATTGTTCAACATGAGAAAAGCGGTGCCAATGAAAGGAAGCTGTTATGAGGCTGAAAAATAAGAATGAAATAACCATTAACAAAATCAACTCTCTGGAATATCATTTAAGAAGAAAGAATGCATTGGTGAGTTTCGTAATCATAAATGGACTGTTAGGCCAAGGAAGACCTTCACTTCTGCTGACAGAAGAATCCAAACCATGGTAACAAAACTTCTCAAACTTCCTTTTTAACCAGGTCAGAAGCTTTCGGAGGCAGGTGTGTCTTTGTCAGAGACTGTTCCACCAAAGTGGACAGAAACACAGAGGCTACACTGCAAGACACAAAAACTAGTCACCCACAAAAGCAAGAGGGCCAGATTACAGTTTGCGGAAAAGTATTTAAAAGAGTCTGCAGAATTCAAGATAAATGTGTTATGAAAAGACAAGACCAAAATTAATCTGAGTCAGAGTGATGGTAAGAGGAAAGGGAGGAGATGTAAAGGAACTGCCCAAGATCCAAGGCTCATCTGTTAAACATGGTGGTGGAGGTGTTAGGCATGTATGCCACAGGTACTGGCAAACTTATCTTCATACGGCTAAAGCAACATGGAAGTTTCCAGCCACTCACCTTATTTAAATCCAATTGAGCTTCGTTTCCATATAAATGATATATTAACATAAACGAACATCACCAGAGAAGATACTCAGCACCTGGTGATGTCTTTAAAATGCAGACTTCAAACAGTCTAAATTGTTTGATTTATACATTTTACACTGAGGAGAAAGGGGGTAAGCAAAAAAAATGTCTTTGTCCTAAACATTATGGAGCACTGTAGTCATTGATTCAGATTTCTCAATGAGTTCCTACTTATGTCAAAATTCGAGTTACGTCACACTCAGAGGAACCGAACCCTGACGTAACTCGAGGAACTCTGTGTACTGTATCAAATTAGAATATAAAATCTTTGCAGAACTCACATATTTTAAACAAAACCCTCAAATTTGAACCATTCCTATTGGTCTATTCATCAAGGATCGTTCCCACAATAGAAAGAGCAGCTGCATTTTCAGGCCTTGCTTTTGAAAGCGACAAAATGTATAAAATAAAAAAGCCTTTCCTAGGATTAGTAAAAATGAATATAGGAGCTGAATCTTGGTGGATAAAGCATTATTCCTTCCCTCTCCTCTAGCCTACCTCCATCGCTCAGCCTTTTTAAAGGAAATGCCCCAAATAAAGCGGCTTATAGCTGCTGTGTGTTTGACTGGCACTAAGGCCCAGTGTGTGTCAGGCCCCGATAACTCAGTTCTGTATTATTTATTTATTTTAGTTCCTCACAGAAGCTGTGCTCATGTTGTTTTGGGGGATTTCTCTCGCCTCCTGCAAGCGGCTGATAGCTCGGGCTGGACTGGAAGGAAGGAATATCTGTGGGATTTGTCCTGTTTTTTCAGAACCTGCTGAGATCAGCACAGAGATGGTGCAGCAAATGTGACACACACACACACACACAGGCAGAGATATAAAGAATTAAGTGAAACCCTGTGCAGATATGGGCATGAAGATCACTTCCTCTCTGCATAGTTCACACACATTGTGTGATCTCTGATGAAAAAGCACTGGCAATGGAATGGCATGACTATTTTTTGGGGGGAAATATTTCACCCCATTTTTGATGGTCCTTGATAATATATCCATTATAAAATGCGTGTTTATACATGTGTGTAGATATGAAATGACACTTCAATGGCTACAACAGTGCACTAACTGCAGTAAACAGTAAATAAATAATGACAAAATAATTCTTAAAATGGTCAGAAATGCTTCTTTACAAACTCAAATACATATTTTTTAAGTTACCAAAAAATTTGCGCATTAGTTAATAGGTTACTTCTTGTGTGTGGTGTACAAGCTTTCCCTGTGTTGGATACAGTACCCCTTGCAGAAAAGCAGCCCTGAACCATGATGCTTTCACCCCAAACTTAACTGTTGGTATGGTGTTCTTGGGGTGGTGGGCAGTGCCATTTCTTCTCCAAACATGGCGTGTAGAATGACAGTCAAAAAGTTACATTTTGCCTTCATCTGACCATTCTATAGTCTCCCAGTAATCCACAGGCTTCTCCACATGCTGTTTCACAAACTTTAACTGAGCCCCAACATGCTTTTTGTTCATCAATGGAGTCTTATGTGTTGAGTGTGTATGAATGCCATGGCGGTTCAGTGCATTGATTTATAGTTTTCTTTGAAACAACAGTACCTGCTGATGCAGAGTTCTGCCAGAGTGGTTCTTGGATCTTGGAGAACTCTCCTGATTATTCTTTGGACTCCACGGACAGGAATCTTACATGTAGCACCTGATCGTGTCTGGTTTATGGTGAACTGGTGCTATTTCCATTTCCGGATAATGGCCCCCGCAGTGCTCACAGGAACATTCAGGATTCTGGAAATGCGCCTATAACCATTCCCATCAGAATGCTTTTCAACGAAAAGTTTACGAAGATCTTGGGAGAGTTCTTTGCTTTTAGCCATCATGAAGACCTTCCTGTGTGCCTCCTGGCCATTAATTAGGACTAAAGCAGCTGATATCAATTAGCACTGATAGGGGGCAGGGTTTCTCTCTCAATACTGACAGATTTTGGGTGATCTCCTGGATTTGTATGCCACATGTTCATGTGTTTATATAGATAAGATAGATAGTATTTTTAAAGGTGCTATTGACATGAAATTCTCACCAGATGTCGGTAACAATCTATGCAATCCACATATGCAGAGAAAACAAACCATAGACATCGATACATTGTGTAATAAAATGGAATGCTATATAATTGAAGGAAGGATACATGGAAAAATGTACTGAGATGCTCTTGATAGAAATTTGCTGCATCTACCAGGATGATGAAGATGAAACGAGGGTGGACGATTCAGCAAGACAATGATCCAAAACACACAACGAAGGAAACTCTAAACTGGTTTCAGAGAAAGAAAATAAAGCTGTTAGAATGGCCAGCCAATCACCTGACCTATAGAAAATGTATGGAAAGAACTAAAGTAAAGAATATTTTCATCTTCTGTAAAATTCTACCACCCTGGGGTAAGAAATAATAGCTTGTTACAAATTTGGTTGGATTTTTATCTTAATTATATATACAATACATTTCTGGAAAAATAAAGAACCCCCCTCAGTTTAATCCGTTTCTCTGATTTTACTTTATATAACTCTGTGTTTGATGAGATACACTTTTGTTTTATTCTATAAACCAGTGAAAACATTTTCTCTCAATCCCACATAAAAGTTATGCACTTTAATTACAGAAAAAAAAACATTTAAATATAACAAAAACACTCAAGTGTTTTCAGATCTTGAATAACGCTAGAAAACAGATATTTTTGAAAATAATTAGAAAATAACTTTTAAAAAGAATTAAGATCCAATCAGACTGCTCCTACTGCATGAAGGAAGTGATGGTTTTTATTTATATTTCCTCTTTGGTTCAGGTGAAAACCTCAGTAAGTGAAGTGAGGTCTTTTCTGGAATTCCACCACAGACTCTGGAATGAGTCCAGACTTAGAGATGCTGATTAAAGAGAAAAACAGAAATGGTCTATTATTTTTTTGTGTGTTTAATAAAAAATAAAAATAAGAAGTGGGTTGGGGTTGCAGGTAGAGGTAGAACTTCACATTTCATCTCTGTAATTGCTCCCGTTTTGTGTTGACATGATTTATCTGAGTGTCGGTGGTGGGGGTGGGTGGTCGTAGAGCTTTGGAAAGAGGGGTTAGGAGGTGAAAGACATGAGGCTTCCAGGGGTCAGGAAGTGGCAGACGTTCTTCCCTCGTTTCTTGGCTTTCTGATTTGAAACAGCAAGGAATCACTGCCAGTGTCCCGAGGCAAAAGGCCAATTCGAGACTTCCTCACGCTGAGAAGAGTAGGTCCGGCAGCGGGCGCTGACCTTGGCCCACTTTTACCTTTCACTGCTCAACACGAGGCCGCGGTCGCAGTCGTAATGTCACACTCCCTGTAGGCTCATGTTGTAATTTAACTCCAGAATGAACTGAAATGACCTAGTGCACGGGTACGAGCTACGTCTACTTCACTGATAAACTCTCTGTGTGATTTGCTATGGTTTGTGTTTAGAGTTCTGTTTTACACTAATACACTAATTTTTTAATCAGAGAAAACACGGGCGACGCTTCATAACCACTTACCTTACATTCAACTAAAACTATTAATATCCCCAATATTAACCCAACTTTTATAAGTTTTTTTCATATCAGTCGATATCAATATATATATATCAATATAAATCAAATCCCTATTTCTGTCATGTTTAAAGGTTCATGAAGATCATGTTTTTATAAGGTTCATTCTGGTGTAAAGGATTTTATTTTTAATTGAGCATGACAGATTAAATAGGAATAAATATTTTCAAATATTAATTCTAATCAGTCAACAGTAAGGACACAAACAGAACTGAGAATTAAATTCTTTGGCCAGGCTCAAATAAAACAGGAAAATAAAAATGTCTGAGAGAAACGTTTAGTCAGGGAAGTTGTAAAAGATGGCACTGCTTCAAATGATAAAAATATTAGTTGTATTATTATTGTCTCTTTGTGGGATTGTGATTTAGACTATTATAGTGTGGAAAATGACTTCATTACACAAGAAGCAATACCTACAGTGGCTCACAAAAGTGAGTACACCTCTCATATTTTTGTAAATAATTTATCTTTTTATGGGACAACACTGAAAATATGACACTTTGATACAATGTAAAGTAGTCAGTGTAGTTTGGAAATTAGCTTCTGCTCAAACACACAGCCATTAATGTTTTAACCGCTGGCAACAAAAGTGAGTACACCCCTAAGTGAAAATGTCCAAATTGTGCTCAAAGTGTCAATATTATCTGTGGCCATCATTATTTTCCAGCACTGTCTAAACATGGAGTTCACTAGAGCTTTACAGGTTGCCAGTGGAATCCTCTTCCACTCCTCCATGATGACATCACAGACCTGGTGGATGTTAGAGACCTAGCGCAGTGCCAGCAGCACTCATGCAGCCCCAAACCATGACACTCCCACCACCATGCTTGACTGTAGGCAAAACACACTTGTCTTTGTATTTCTCACCTGCTTGCCACCATCTGAACAAAATGAGTTTATTTCAGTAGTCCATGTCCTTAATCTGCTTGTCGTCAGCAAAATTTCTTTAGAAGAAGCTTCTTTCTGGGATGACAGCCATGCAGACCAATTTGATGCAGTGTGTGGCATATGGTCTGAGCACTGACAGACTGACCCTCCACCCCTACAACCTCTGCAGCAAAGCTGGCAGCTCTAATACATCTATTTTCAAAGGTAATCACTGGATATGATGCTGAGCACGTGTACTCTTCTTTATTGGACCACGGTGAGGCCTGTTCTGAGTGGAACCTGTAAACTGCTGTATGGACTTGGCCACTGTGCTGCAGCTCCGTTTCAGGGTTTTGGCATCTTTATGTAGATCAACAATTATTTGTTTCATATCCTCAGAAAGTTCTTTGCCATGTTGAATTTCCATTGACCAGTATGAGAGAGTGTGTGAGTGATAACACCAAATTTAGCACAACTGCTCCCCATTTACACCCCATTGAGTCCTTGTAACACTAATAAGTCACACGACTTGTTAGTAAATGGCACAATTTGGATATTTCCACTAAGTGGTGTACTCACTTTTGTTGCCAGAGGTTTAGAGATCTCTGTGTTGAGTTATTTTGAGGGGACAACAAATTTACACTGTTATACAAATTGTGCACTGACTACTTTACATTGTATCAAAGTGTCATATCTTCAGTGTTGTTCAATTAAAATATATATTAATATATTTACAAAATGTGAGACTTTTGTGAGATACTGTATTTTCACATGCCATGATGAAGTACTTACAACACTGCAGTATTTTTAATGAAGACTACATGGAAGAAAGAAAATGTAGTGCTCTACCACGGCTGAGTTGCTTCTTCCTTTCCTTCTGAAAATATAAGATGGCATTAACATGATAAAAATGATATTGGATAAGCAGACAAGAAAATACAAAAGGGAATAATCAGTAGGGGGTTGTTTTTAATAGGTATGATATTAAAATGCAAATGTGTTTCTTTAATTGCGATAAAAACCACTGGCTCAGAGTGGCTCGGGGGAGGGGGAGAGAGTAATAACAAAGCATATGGATGCGTATCAGCACTTTTCAGTGAGCAATACAACATTTATTGAAGATAAACATGTCCATTCTGAGACAATGTTTCGTGAGACTTTAAAAAAATCTTTTTGGACTTGGACAACACTTTATATGGTACATAGTTGTGTAGTCTATTAATGCATTTGTAACATGTGCAGTCAAATCTATTTCACAAAAATATATACATTTTTAAAATGACAACCATCGGTAAAGTGAAGCATGTTTCTGTATCGCTAAATTAACAAACGTTCGTAGTATGATCTTTTCAAAAACCGTCAAACTTGGGCGCTTTAAACAAATGATTTTAAACATAAATGAGAAAGCATTGTAAAATGTAGGCAACAAAAGTAAAATACAATAAAAAGAAATTAAAATTTAAACAATTTTTCTTCAGCATGGGTCTACTACATCAGTTCCTGTAAGTATTTCATTTTTTATGGTTTAAAAGGTGAAATATTTTAACCAATTAATGTTCATTCATTTGGGATTTTTACATTTCAATTCAATGTGGCTGAAATGAGAGTGTGTATTAATTTTTGGGTCACACGGGATATGGGAACTGGGTTACTGTAATTCTGTACTTTTATCAATTATCAAAACATTTCAAAATCTAGCCTCCTGAATGGCTGTCAACCCTAAATTCATAATGAATGTGATTTACATCATCTTGTACTGTATAGACTGCAACTCAACCTTTTCTGGTTTAAGCCACACCCACTTTTGCAACTTTGCAAAGTTCTGAAAAGATAATGTTCAGGGATCAGTACAGAAGTAAACGATATGAGTACTAAATGAACCCAGCCATGCATCGGACTCTTTTTCTAAACAAAAAAAGTTATAATTTGAATTTTAATAAAAATATGAAAATATAAAAAGTGTTGGGCTGTTAGATGTTTATTGAACCTAGAACTTCAGAATGAGTCCTGTGGCATTTTTCCTCATCGTAATGGGTTCATGTTAACTGCAGTCTCTCTGTAGACTAATGAGTTATTAGACTAATTCAAGTTCATCCAAATTTACAATATCATTCACAATACACGACTCTAATACTTCATGAGAAATTCTCATCCTCAAAAAACTGATGCCCCTTTAAAAGGTCACCAAGGAGGGCAAAAAGTCCACCGGGCAGTTGAACTGAGTATAAGCTTGAACTAACTGTGAAATAGTCCAAATCTTATTAACTTAATGACTTCCCCATTTAAGTGGATTTTCATCCAATGTACAGAAAAGCAAACTTCATTACCCGAGCCATGACAGACAGGGACATATTTTCAACAAAAATTAGTTCAGGGATTTTTTTGTTTAGGATTTTTTCAGTCATGTTTACTCTGATTAGGCAGCAAAGCTACATTAGCGGCCGTCGCGTGGCCTGAACAATAGCACCGGTGTCCAAAGTGGGTGTGAGAACAGCTGAGATGGCGTTAATGCTACACAGATAAGCTGGAGGGGTGTAGCGATACACAAATGTACAATACGATAAAGTACATATGGTAAAAAAGAAAGTTATCATTATCCTCAATTTAAATATAATATATAAGCGTTCTCTGGTGCAACTTTAATTGTTTCTTTTTTGTTCATTGTTTGTTTTGTTGTTTGAGTGAAATTCAGATTGAAAGACAGATTGTTGTTATTGATCTAGATCATATTACTTTATTTTATTTATTTTTACAGTGTAGCTGTATTTGATTGCCAGCATTTATAATGCCACAACGGTATTAAAAAAACGGATATTAAAGGAATATTCATATGTGTATCGTACCACCCTTAATAAGCAGTGTTATCTGATTTTCCACTGTATTACATTTACTACATAAAACTGAGAAGAGCTAATAATGAATGTACAGGTAAAGCGTGACTACATTTTTCTTACTCAGCTATTTTACAAGGGTTTTGGTTAAGAGCAGTATTTGGCTGTTTTTTTTCAAATGAACAGCGAAAAACATGCTCGGTTTCTAAAACTTTACACTCACAGTCTGTTCGCACACATGGAGACAACAAGAAGATATCAAAATATGTTTGTTTACACATCAGCGATTTGCAACGCTATCTCGACTAACCGAGGCGAGGTGGCGTTCAGGCTAGTGAGTGTTGCCCAAAGTCTCGAAATGCAAAAAAAGACCAAAAAAACAAACAAAATGATGTATAAGAGAATGTGCAATTGGGAAAAACAGTACAGTAAATTAAAACAAGGCATTGAATGCACCTGATTCAAATGTGTAGATCACTTCCACATGAACATAATACACTGTATGTCCACTGTATTATTCTATATAAGTATCCAGACCATCATTTCAGCTACTTTACCCAGTGCCGGACTGGTGTTGAGTTGAGTACACCCAGTTTGCATAATAAATAGGAAGTCTAGGGAACAGCCACACCTGAACAGAAAAAGGTTTGGGGCAGTGGAACTTTATTTTGTAGAGTAATGGAGCTCCAGTTCCTTTAGGAATGTTGTTGGGGATCCAGAACTGCCCACACTAATGCTATTGTGGCTGCATACAATCAAATTAAACAAATATTCAACTACAGCAAAGGTGGTACCCTTGATTTCAGGAGAAACGCATTAAGAGTAGGTGTCTGCAAACTGACGTGGAAACGATGCACACGTTTTAAACAGGTATATTCAACACACTGTATTGGGCCTCTCTTCACAGTCAATTTAGAGACGGCACCTGCACCTACTCAGATGAACGGGTTATGGTTATTATAATACATTCCCTTACAAAGGTGGAAGAGAGATAAACAGTTTAGCATTTGAAAGCAATCTGAAGTGAGAGTGAACATGAGAGAAAATGACATTACACACACCATAATGACTCAATGTTTCCGCCATTTCCGCCACTAGTTATATTTCCATTAACGTACGTGTTATTATGGCTCAATATACAGACAGCATCTCAAAAACAAACAAGGAAATGACTGCAAATGAAATCTGTCAGTATGGCATTCAGTCTGTATCTTCATTCAGCGAATTTAACACTGCATCCAATAACTGAAAGTTTGATAACACTTTTTAGCAGATATGCTGCACTCTGAAAAAATTATGCTTACATTGGAAACAAGGAAGTAACCTAAAATGCTAAGTTCACTTACCAGTCCAATTACTTTTATCTAGATATTTATCAAAGAAAAACAATAAAAAGTGTTTGATTAAGATCCTGGGCCTTTGATACAGACCCTAGGTGATAATGTGTTGTTAGCTGCCTATTTGTATCATGCAGTAAATCTTTCTGGAAGCACCTATACTCCTTAAATTTCTCCTCTCATTTATTTAAGTTTTTCATTTTTCATATTCCAACTTTTTTCTTCACAATAGCTTAAAAAAGTCAGGACAGATAAAATAAGAACAGAAACTTCTTTAAATTAAGTCATTTGTTTCACTGAATAAAAAAAGGCTTTATAATCATATTTATTTTCATATTTTTAGTATATGAACAAATTCAGAGTAGAATGAGGGGCAAAAATATTGATTGTATTGTTCCTGCATTCCTGCCTGAACAGGGAACTGAACCCCGCTCTCCTAGTAGTGAGATAGTAGTTTGTTCAGCAATGCTGCTTACTGTTGTATACAATAAATCATAAATGTTATGTAATCATCCAGCCCTACTTCAAGTATCAAAAACAAAAAAATAATGATCAGTATTAAATTTTGCTCAACAAAATCTATTTTAAAACAGCCATTTTAACAGAGTGCAACACTTTTGCTAAAAATTAATCTGAGGGCGGAATTGCACATTTTTACAGACTTACTTTAGGACCAAAATATCTTGTATTTTTAATAAAAATGAGGAATCCATTACTCCATTCTTCTTTTATTCATAATAAGGATAAAATAAACCACAAAGCAAAACAAAATTTATAAAGTAGCATGAAAGCAGTGGGGAAAAAATAGACAACATGATGTAATGTCACGTACCGACAAAGAAAAACTTCAAAATCACTTGGACACAATATGTAAGCAGGTGCTGTCTGCTGATAATAAAGTTTCTTTTAGAAAACAAAGATTGCTCATATTATTTCATATTGAATTTTTCTCTGAGAGGTAGAATGAAGCAATAAAACTGAAATGTAAAGGTTGTTTTAGTTCCGTCACTGAATATCGGCCTCATAAAGAACAAAACTGTTGCAGGTGGGTTGCCATGTCACTAGTAAAACTGTGAAACCTGAAACTTCTCTAAAGAATTTCAAGTGTTCCACAGTAGCGGAAGGGTGTTATGATTGCGTGTGTGTATGTGTGTGTGTGAAAATCCCAAACCAGATGTTGCAGTGAGTCCAGTGTGTTTGAAGGTGGTGGTGTGTGTGGTTATAGTCAGTGGAGATCAGTTGGACGTGTCAGAATGAACACTTCCGGGTCCTTCTGTGGGTGAGGTCACTGAGGAGGGGGTGGGAGCGTCCTGCCAGCCACCGTTCGCCTGAAATACACAAACATCTGCAATTTAGGGCTGTTATGATATGTTGTTTTTTTAACACTTTGTTTTATACTAAATCATATACAATTTTACTATCTGCGATAAGAATACTACAGTAATCAGTTGTCTTGTTAACAGTTGGCATTAATATTTAATGTGATTTTATAAAAAGTGGACACTGCATGAGGTCCAAAGTCACAGAGAATATACTGAATATTTGGGACATCAACTTTTTTATGGGTCTCAGACAATTTTCTTTTTTTCACTGAGTATTTTCCCATAGTAACTGCCTTGAAAAGACCACAACATTACATTTACTAAGACTGCAACCACAGGACAGCACATTTTCAATATGGAAGTAAAGCAGAAATGCAGACATTCATTTTAGTCTTTTGACTTGAATCAAAATCCAATTGTCTAACCAAAAGCATCAACTAAAAATAAATAAAAGTACCTTTAATTTTCATTCACACCGGTCATGAACATATGTCTTGGATGATTAAATCATAAGTGGACAGTGTTTAATACAAAAGTGGTCCAATGCACAACAAACATGCTGTGGTCCAATCACTTCCACCCTAACATTTGCAGTTTGCAATTTAAAAGACCCTATTGCATCCAAGACAACTATTCACTAGTTCACTATTTGCTCCAGTTTTGTGCTGTGCAACACTGGAGCTTCATTTAAGACCAATAGAAATGGCAATAGGTCTCACTTGTGATCAGACTTGTGACCAGATTACTGAAACTAAAATAATTATTTCAAAAAGAACTGTAGATACCAATACCCTGGTTTTATATCTCCCAGACCTCGGTTTACACTGTACATTTCCACAGAAAATAAGAATGAAAAATAAATGATCTGCCCACACAGAGAAAGTGAGCCGCAAAGTGAGACAATAAAAAGAAACGACAGCAAATGAACCATAAGACGAGTCATTTCCTGAACACGATGTTTCAAAGGAGGATGATGGAGGAATCAATTATTGCAAATTATCACATTGGCTAAAGGAATGAAATTATAATGGGCACCTAAAATGAAGGCCATTTCACATCCGGGAGACAGGTTGCCTAAAGAGCATTTGGAGCATTAATAGCAATTTCTATGCCATCAGAAAAAGTGTCTGAAAATGGGCTTTGGCAGCCTCTTATTTTCACAGCCTGTTATTTTAGAGAGGCAGTCTATAATCAAAAAAAGAGAAAGAAAAAAAAGATGGGAAAAAACTTTCAAATCTTCAGATGTGGTGACACCCAATGTCTGTTTCAAAGGCATAATTACAGCGGCGGTCTGGAGGGGAAAAGCTCCACCACATAAATGCTTTATGTCCAAGCCCCGTCATTATCGGTGATGGGGAGTGGAATAAGTTATCTGGGGACATAATGATGCAGAGGAAAGTGTTCTTATTTAAAACAGTGAACAGCCAAAACTGAGACATTTTCTCAGACTGTGTCGGCAAAGCATTAAGCATTAAAATACAAAGGTTCAAGAAAAGAGCTTTTCTAAACTCCCAGTGACTTCCTTTCAGTAAACGCAGTAATACACCTTCACTTAAAATGGATAAAACATTGCTGGGGACAATCCAGGGAATGCAGTGTGCGGTATATTCTCCCCATTTAATTAAATTAGCTTTAAATTTAAACAAACTGAGGCAAAAAAAAAAAAAACTTAAAAAATACTTATATATAGACATGCAGTTCAAAACCCTAAAGTTTAGAAAGACTGCATTACATTTAAGACACTTTTATACAGAGTATATGATTGTCATAGAATATTATTCAAACATAGTGTCAAACACTCTTGTTATTACTGGTATAGTGTGATTACCAACATGGGGAATCGAACCCTAGTTAACAACAACTGTAATAGTACAAAAACAGTTTTATTGTATATTTTTTACTAATACTACTACTACTTATAATAATAATAAGCTGTACTTATTTAAAACTTTAAAACAATACTCTTGTGCACAATGATGTAATGTAGAGAAATCGTCAGTCTACTCAAATATATTTCAGTAAAGAGGATGAACTATACTTATACATCCTGGGTCTTTAATACTTTGGTATGTCTTTTTCACACACACACACACACACACACACACACACACACACACACACACACACACACACACACACACACACACA
>JBBIGC010000041.1:27950114-27969250 GCA_037576955.1 Lepidarchus adonis | reverse complement strand
TCTGCCAATGAGAGCGCCACTGCCCCTTAATGTAGTGGAGTGGTATTGCACTTTATTCTAGAACAGTAAAAAAAAAATAAAAAAAAATAAATAAAAAAGCATGTTTCCCGAGGTCAAACGCGCCCCCCTTGACAGAGCCACGCCCCCCACCATTTGAGAAGCACTGCTTTAGCGTTACTGCTCCTAGTACAGTGATTTTACATTGCCCTTAAATGGAAGCTACTTCCCACTCCACTGTAATGCAAATACTTTTAACAAATCATCATACTCTGCTCATACAAAAATGAAAAAGTGAAAAAAGTACAAAAGTACAAAAGTGAGTTCAATCCCACCTCATGTGTTTTAGCTGCTGTTGATTTGTTGGCGTACTGGGACCCAGTCAGAGGTTGTGGTTGGCTGGGGTTTGGAGCAGATGCTTTGGTGGAGTCTGCAGTTTCTCCGTTGGGTAAAATCCCATCAGCGAACCACACTCTCCTCTGCTCCCGCGTAAGAGAACCTAGCAGAAGAACAGGCATCATAAGCCCTGAACATAATATGCTTAGGGAAGCTTACTAGACTTGCAGAAAGGCGAGACCCTATTGTTGCTAAATTTAACTTGAATAAATAGCTAGATATAGTTTATCCTTTCCATTTGGCCTGGTAGCACTGGTCCATGGCCTGGTTTTTGGGGACTGCCACTTTAAAAGTCCAGATTAATTAAAAATGCTAAATTAATGTTGCTAATTAATGAAAAGCAAGTTTCTTTCTGGATTTCCCTTGAAAAATAGGTCCCTAATTCTTTTGTTGAAGAAAATAGAAGACAGTACTTTACCCTCTGTGCCTGGCTGTTTGAGGACACCGACAGGCACCATTACAGTTGGTGGTGGTGAGCTGAGGGCACCAGATGCCTGCGCCTGCTGTAGGGGTGGGATGGTGGAGCAATACTCTGCTGGGTTATTGGGGTTTGGGCTCTGGTTAGGGCCGCCTACTAAACTCTCCCATGAGCGAGCTTAGAGGGGAAAGACCAGAACACCCTGACAGTTAGAGAGAGACGTTCCAGATATGGGACATGTGTTATGAACTGAAATTTAATTAAACGCATTTAGCTCATTGCTAACCGGTCTTCAATCCAAAAAAATATTAACATTAGGGAAATATTTCCTTATAATAAACCAAGACGCACATTTTAAATTATGATGCAAGTCTAACAACCCTTTAATTGATTTAATATTCAGTCAAAATTGCCATTAAGTCCAAGTTATTAATTTTCAATATCTGGGAAAAACAGAACATTACACAGAAGCCTCCAATATGAAGCTTAATATCACATCTTTACTCCCACTATAATGCTTCCATTCTTTTTAAATCCAGCCACCTCAAATATTTCTTCATCTTCATGTAAAATGTTCAAAAGAGCAATTTCTGAGAAGACTGAATAAAAGACCTTCCACTCACATAAGGAAAGAAAACAAGTGAAATAAAATGGAGCTCAAAAAAATGCTTACAGCTTATACAGAGAAAATCTATTTATATGAAAATTTCTGCAGAAAAACTAAAAGTGCATCATCTGAAAAGAATGGAAGCTATAATAAGCTAAAATTTGCTCTTTAAAGCAAAGGCTGAAAACACTACATACTGAAAATGTGTTGTGTTGATGCTTCCGTTTAATATATAATTATATATTTTTTTTGCTTTTCAATGTTCTGATAAATGATTTAATGGTATTCTGACTGGAATTCAGATCAAATAAAGGGCTTCAGAATTTACATTTTGCAAGCTGGAGCTGTAAATACACAGACACATGCTAGATGGTTTTGTCAACTGATGTCACTCAATGATGATCACTCACCATTCATTAGAGCATGGTGACAGGTCACACACACCCGGGCCTCTTTCCTGTCCATGTACATCAGCCTGCACTTTAGACTACAACATGCAGCACAGAACACCTGCACACACACAAAGCCAAGAGATCTTCCTAAAACTGGTATCAGCAACCTTAGTCCTGAACATCATTCTTGTTCCCGAGTTCAGAATGAACCCAAACTCTGCCTCTGTGATACTGCACTGGGACCACAAGGCTAATAAAGCTAAGTAATGGAGGCTCATGTGCACCAATATACACCAATGGGCCTGATTAGGACCTTGCCCTTGTGAACAGAAGGTTGCAGGTTCAAGTCTGAGGTAGCCTTGAGCAAGGTACTGTCCCAATAGCTGCTTGCTGCTTCTGGTGGGCATGTAATGGGCCACATTTGGTTGTGGTGCACGTTGTGTGACAAATAGTCACTTTCATTTAAATTATTTACCAATTTATGTGGTTCTAATGGTATGCAATGTGATCACACTGCATAAAGTAACATCTAATAGACTTATGTGGTTTTAGACACTAATCTATAAATACTTTACCAAGCTAAAATAAACTGAGCAGCCATCTGTCCAGGTTTATAGAGAACAGTGTGTCCAACAGTGTCAGAAACCATATAAGCAAGTCTATTTGCAAATACTTAACAGCTCAACAGGGTCTGAGGCAAGATTGTTAGCAACACAATTCTTGGTTTTGGCTACATTAGCCACATAGCTCCATTGGAAAACATAAGGATGCTAACTTTAAACAGCATGGCTTAGTTTAATGACTATATTTGGGATTGGACTTAAGCTCAGAAGGTAGTTTGCCATTATTCATGAGTATTGATGACGTGAGTGTCTACACAAAGCAGTAGAGGGATAAAGAATCTCTCCATTTCATATCTATACTCATCTACACCTCGACAAGGCACAGGGGCTTTTACACAGACAACAGTGCCGTCAGTCACCATGTACATCACTACACACCTTTGTCTTCATTTCATTTTCACTTTTTGCCCACCAATTGTTTCAGCCTAGAAGCAGTTTGTTTATCACCAAGGGAAATTACAGCGCAGCTCCTGCAGCCCAGAAGCTATTTTAAAGTGCAGTATCAGCAACCCCTGCTCCCCCAAACCCTTTGACAGTTTCAGAAGTCCAATAAGACAAAGCAATTACCTATACGTACTGCCGCTCTTCCTTTTTGCTTTGTTTAAATATGGCATATTCAAAACAAATCAATCCATCATAACACGATGAGACTATGTACAGCAGGTCTTTGTGCTCAGCAGGCACCTTATTGGCTGGAAACATTGTATTTTGCATTAACATTAACAATTTTAGGGCCTTTAGGGTCATTTTACACCCAAAAGCCAAATATTTACCAAATCAAAACTACATTATGTAACCAATCTTAATAAATGTGCATGTAATAATGTTAATGCGCCATTAAAATAAATAGACCTTCTTACCTTGCCGCAGGCTCTGCAGTGATGCCTTCTCTTGGTGAAGGTGAACTTGACCTCACACTTCATGCAGATAGGCGCTTGAGAGTCTGGGACCCACACGGGAGCCACTTCCCCCAGGGAGCTAAAGGGCTTCCTAGAGAGAGCTCCCTGCTGGCCTGCCTGGAGGTCATTGTCTGGGTTTTCTGAGGGAACGGCTGAGGAACCATCAACGTTTTCTCCATTAATTCCCCCAGAGCCTAAGTCTGTACTTCCGCAAGAGAATTCAAGGCCATCCTCCTTGCCCTGCGCCTCCAGGTTCTTGTTCCTACCAGTGGAACCAAGTTCATTTTGGACTTGACCCGAGAGAGGCCGGGGAATCTGTAACTTCAAGCCAACGGGTTGTTTAGGCCTTGCGCCCCCATAAGGGACACTGACCAGCTGCAGGCTGCTGTTGTTGAGTTTGCTTCCTCCACCATTAATGTCTGACCCTCGACCAGATTCGCAGCATTCCTGCTTGCTCTCCTCCATCTCCTTCTCTTCAGTCACAGAGTCCTCCTTAGATGGGGCTGAAGACTGGGTAGGTTGTTCTCCACCGTGTCCCTCGACCACACCGTTAGGCTGAGGTCTCTCAGCCTGTGAGGACTGAACTACAGAAGAATCTTTGCCAGAAATCACATCCCAGTTTTCCTTCTCCTCACTTTCAGTCTTGACCATGTCACCATTCTGAAAGGCACTCATTAGACACTCTTGGTTGGACGCCAACTGTTCATGACTGCCATTAGCAGTCTCCTGCAAAACTGTCTCTGAATTGCTTTGTTCCAAAAGCCCAAAATTACATTCCCCTCTTGCATTACTATCATTTCCTTCAGTAGTCTCCATTTCAGGTGGTGAAGCACCATTCTTCAAACCTAGTTCCTGACACTCAGATCCCTCCACAGCAAAGGAGAAATGAGCATCATTACAATGGGTACTGTCCCCCTCAGCAGGAGCATCCTGCTGATTCCTAGGAGTAATACCCAAGCCCAAGAAGCTGGGCTCATCTGTGACGGGAGGACTTGGATCATCACAGGGCTGAGTTACCTCAGTTAGTCCGTTGCAGTTCGGAATAGATGGACAGCCATTCTCAAGTGCTGTCCTTACAGAAGAGGAGGAGTCCAGTGCCTGGCCATCGGTACTTACCAGCTTGCCAATGTTGGGCTGAAGTAAAGGAGGGCTGTGGACATCCACAGGCCGTTCTTCATTCCAAACCTCAGGACCTTGCTTCGCATCCGGGCCTGTGACCTCCGCCAGACAGGATCCACCAGAGCTTTGAGGTTGCAACAGAGGCTTGAAGTTAATGGGGCTATCCCGTGGGCTGAGATCAGCGTGGGTCAAAGCAGGGTTTAGGGACAGGAGATGAGCCGGTGGGGCAAGTATCTGGGTCCACTTCGCATCCGAAAGAGTGGGGGTGTCCGTTTCATCTGGAATGACACCAAAAGTGAGTGAGAGTCTCATTAGCATGAGGAAGGAAATGTGCTCCTGATGATGGGTGAGAGAGTAAAACAAATGGCAGATAAATTAGGAAACGAGGTCAGAATAGATTGGGAATTTTTCTTTCCAGAAGTGGGCCAATTTAAGCCTTTGCCTTGGGATCCATCTTTCAAAATGACACATGAATACTTTGGAATGTGAGCAGGCTTTCCCCCCGTAACTGAAAGAGGGACATAATTTTCTCAGACAGACAGATAGACTCTTTCCCCTTCCCTCTGGGCCGTCTGAAAGTCACCCTGATTAGTATTCAAAGATCAATGTCAAATAGGGCACTCTTCATTTCAGAGTTCAATGGAAATGCTAAGAGCAGTGTCTAAGTGTGTGTGTGCTTGTACAGGATTAGTCTTCCAGACGTTCTCTTCTTCAATATGACATATATACATTTCCTTGCTGTACACTTTGCTGTAGGCCAGTCTTCATAAGGCTACCTGACCTCTACATACCAACATTTCAGAACTGCTGACTTTAATAAATACAGAAAAATATATTTTACTCATTTATTATACATATTCTCTCAATCGTGAATTTATTGCAATAATTAGTTGAAGCTATTACAGTCAATATATTTATTGAGCTACAACGGTCATCTGAATGCACCTTAGAAAGTGTCAAGCTACTAGAAAACCCTTTTTAAATGTGTATGAAGAGCTTATGTAGCCATTATGTAAGGTGTTATAAACCCTGCCCTACTGATAGTTTCAAACATGCAGACATACAGGACAAAGACATCCTTCAGCATACATTTATAACAAGTGAACACACAGCAAGTCCATTACATAGTTGGATGCATATAAAATCATCATGTGGAAGAGGCTAATATTTGCTTAAACCAAAGGCTACTCTCAAACAAAGCCTATAGCAGAAGCACATCATAAAACAACCCTGCCTTTACTGCACAAAAAGACAAATCAACATTAACCTTGTAAATTACATGTACTTGGCTGTATGACACCAATTAAAATCTCCAAGAAAAACAGACAGAAGTCAGGAGTCCCGTGGGAAACGCTAATTCAATTAGCCCCATTTAGACTGCAGGCTGCTTCCACCAGCAGCAGATACCTGCTTGTGCAAGCCAGGGTTTATGAAGCTAAACATAACCTGCCCTTCCATCTGTTTATGCTCTTATTTAGAAACCGATTCCAGTGCATTTACTCAATGCAAACTCACTTGGCTGGATGACATGGTTTGTTAGGCCTCAGCGAAATGTCCTAGTGCTAGAATACAAGCATACAACTACTCAACCACAACTCTCGTCTGAAGAGGCTAAGCCATGGTGGTAAATCCTTAACCGCTTTGTCCTGCAAGATGTAATTAAGTAACAGAGTTCACAGACCTTCGTTTTGCTCAAACTCATCCAGCACCTTGTCCAGGTTAAAGGCCTCAGCCTGGAAGTAATTCTCCATGGGTCAGGAAACGCCACTCTGTTGAGTGCAGTGTGAACCTGTGGAAGAAAAGGGGAGTTCCTGAAACAGAGAATATTGATGACAAACAAAACGATTGCCAATAGTTTTACCAATTAACTTAATCGTATTTTGTAAATATAAAAAAATTTAGACGTTGAATGGCTTCAACATTTAACAAACGTTAGGAGAGAGGCATGTTTACATCACCTTTCCTTTTAATAAGATTTAATAAATTATTTTGGAACTGAGGAAACTAATTGTAATTTTGCAAGAGAACATTTCGTTCATTCTGATTATATATATATATATAAAAAAACTTTCATTCCCACTGTGCAAATGCAATAAGATCAGTTGAAGCAACCCTATAGATACCTCAAGTAAGAATTAAAAAAAAATAATAATAATAAAAAAATAAACATTTTATAAATGTACAAAAGTACCAGAGTAAACATTAAAATATGAAGCAAAAATTACTATAGATACTATACTATAGATATATATAGAAATTGAAACTATAAACAATGAAGGGTATTTACAGTGGTAATTGCGTAATTAGTGCAAGGAAATGAGAATAACTGAGTGACAGTTTTAAGATTGTACATGAATAGAGGTAGAATAAATAAATGTCAGTGATGGGATTCACATGAATAATAATATTGATAATATTGAATGATGATATGAATGGAATAGATAATATTGCACCCAAATGAAACAGAACAAAGAAAACAGTACTGAAATAATAATACTGACATAAGGGATGTATAATAAATAATACAGTATTGCACAAGGGATGAAGAATAAATGATACTACACTCAGTGATAGTTCTGCCAGTGATGCGTGTTCAATAGACTGATTTCTTTAGAGAAAAAGCTGCTCTTCTGCCTGGTTGTGCAGGCATGCAGGGCTCTGTAGCACTTGCCAGAGGGCAGAGGGGTGAAGATGCAGAGGCCAGGGTGTGTTGGCTCTTTCCAGATGTTCGTTGCTCTCCTGCTGCAACGGGTGGTGAAGTGAGTTTTCAGCATTGGAAGTGGATTTTTTGAGCAGAGAATCAGCAGCAGGCCAGTGAAGAACATGCACTCTGTGTCTATGAAGGCACGCTGCTGTAGTCTGTGCAGTAAGTGGGCTGGTATTGTTCTGCCTTGGTGTCTCATAAAAATCCTAATACACACTAATACAAAAATCCTAATCCTGGTACCATCCCATATATGCAACTAACCCAGGCCTGACGCAAAACCATACCATTACAGATGCTGGTGTTTGCCCCTTTCACTGGTAACAATGTAAATGATCTCTGAACTCTAAACCCTTTTTACCTAAACAAGCTGACCTCAGCGCACGTTTCCATGGTATTTTTGGTCACTAAAGAGCTTGGAAACTCACCAGAGTTTCTGAAGAGTTGGCGTATGCCATCTGAGGGTGTGAAGATTGCACGCATTGGAACAGTGGTTTCTGACTTTGCCATTTATGCACTGAGGTTTCCCAAATGCTTTCAAAATATCATTCATTGTACTTGCCACCAGTTAACCTGCATAATGTGGAATCTTCCACACTGGTGTAACTCAAACGTTTTAACTTTGGAGCGATGCAGCCACCAAATTCAAAATTTGTGAAAATTTACTAAATACATTTAAGTTGGACAGTAAACTATTGAAAACCTTACCTTTCTACATTTGTCAGTTAAATAAAGGCTCCTGTGAATTAACACAGCGATTTAAATTTAACTGCAATCTTGAAAATATATGTTTTAATTAATACAACATTTAAAAAAAAACAGGATATCTTCTGCAAAGTTACTGAGAAACTGAATATTCAATTGATTGTGCAAAATAGCTGCAATTTTACATCTAAGCAATGTCATTCAGAGAAGTTTGGTGTGTTCTACTCAAAGTGGTGATAACTAAAACCAGACCTCTGAAGATTTTATGTTTCTAAAAATTCCTTCACAGAAGGTTATTACATATAGTTTTATTTAAAAAAAAAACACCTTTTAGCACTATTTCACTATTTAGTTAACATTACTGTATTAAAATTCACTGGTTGTACTGCACAATAGTGTTAGTAGTAAAGACTAGTAAATTGTACGTATTTTAAACATGAATTTGTACATTTTCCAATTAATCTCCCATCAAATCGATGGGGATGGCTTGGATTCAATTTCACTGATATTTTGGAAATGTGGGATTTCCCTTTGTACTTTAGCTAGGTTACTGAAGGCTTTGCATTAACTAACAGAAGAATGCCTTGAATCAGAAGTGAAACAAAATCAAACACTTCTTTAAGACTACTGTAGTAGTTTTTATCACACATTATAAAAGGTCATAATGACAACACAGGGTCAATCTTCAAGTGGTATTGTTGCATTGGAGAAGCAGCGGAGTCACAATTTCCAATCTAAATTACATTTCACATCTTAAAGAAATGCAAATGTGACTTGACATGCCCACCAGCATCGTCAGCACTCTTCCTTCGCATCGTTACAGTGTACACTGCAGAGCTACATTCAGTAATGGCTTTAGAGAGGCATCAGTATTTCCATGGGAGAAGCCAGGAGTAGTGAAAACAGAAATCCAAACCTTTCACTGAGGAACCATAAAAGGCTTTACATTTGCAGAAGTTTCTCCCACTAAAAAAAGCACAGTTTTGACTGCATGAGAAATCCTGATCTGCTTAGAATATCAATGGGAGTTAGACGACTAAACCATTAAAAGTACACAGATTAATGGGCATTACCTGCACAGAGGTCCCCTTCAGCAATACCAGAGAATTACATTCAAAAACAGGATCCGGTCAAAGCCCCGGTTTCATCCGGTCTCACACACGGTGGATGCCCAGTCCTAAAACAAAAAAGAAATACAATAATATATAATATTGGACAACAAAGCTGCCCTGGTGGAGCCAGTTCCATAATAATTGCTTGAAAGTGTGGGCAATGAGATACTTAACACCATCGTTAGAGGAACTATATTTTAAAGGTCTAAAAATGAGAAAAAAACAACAAAAAAGTGCTCAAATGATAAACTATTTAACGCTAAAATACATTAACACTGCCTGCAAATATCCTGAAGTGTGTAGAGTGGTCAGGAGGGTGGGGGTTGTGGTGCTGACGGGTATGATGATGATGTGGTTATTGTTGCAGCCCTAGTGAAGAGGGAATCTCTTGTTCTGCCCTGAGATTCGCAGTGGCATTATTGAGACCACGAGAGGACAATTTAGAGCGATTTAGCTTTAGCTCTTCCTCCAAAGCGGAGTGTGAACGTCTGATGGGGGAGGACCAGATTATGACTAACACTGAGAGGAATAAACAAGTAGCGAATGATGGAGCCTGAGCTCTGATGACCTCCACACAGGGCCGCGTCCGACTCCTCCACGCGGTCATGGACAATGCGTCATTGACAAAGTAGATATTAGAGAAATGCTGGTCACACATAAGGAACAGTGCTACCATGGATTACACTGAAGAGCAGAGATTTCGCCAGGCAGGGACTTTAGAAACTAGCGGAGTCAACACATTTTCCGGTTAGTTAAAGATGCAAGCTATGCTTCACTGTCAGCACAAAGCAGAGAAGACACGGTAGGAAGCGAATAAGGAACACGTAGTTGGCCCAAACCGTTTACTCCACAAGAAATTCAGAATAATAAAGAGAATAATGGGCTCTTGCACCAAAAGAAAGAATGACAAACTCATCACTCAAATAATAATGAATTCTGACACTACAATTACACTCTTAACAATCAGATTTGTTAACCATAGTCATCAAATCACATCTGAAGAATTGAACATCTCACAGAAAGCTAATACATAAAATAGCTAAGAAAACACTCCCTGATTCCAGAGATATTGCTTACCAGAGATTTGAGAAGGCTTTAGGCACAAAACCAGAGTCCTGGAAAACTGGTGACAAAGTAGTTCTCCCATTCAAACACATTCAATAAACCTGGCAATTACGATGGGAATGGAACCAGGTGTGTCTGAGCAATTAAACTACGCTAAACACTGGAGTTGAGATCCTCTGGCATAAAACATATTTTAAAAATATTAGTGGCAGAGGGATAAATGAAGAGTGTTATGGTAAAAGAGTTCCTAAAGAAAATGCAGGTTTTTAATGTATCACCAGCATTATTATAATATAATCTCAGAAGTGTATAGGTTCACTGCTGGTTTTGGATAGTAAATAAAAATGGCTATATTGGTGTGATTGGAACACTGTTGGTGCTGTTCCACTGTACTGGTGGCGTTCCGGGCTGGCTCGCTGTTTTGGAACCGGTGCCGTGCTTTTCCACTGCAAAATAGTTGGTGCTGGTTCCGCAATTTCGTCCTGGACCAAAATGTTCCTGGTTCTGGGGCCGGGAAGCTGTGATTTCATTGGATGTGGACGGGTATTTGAGCTAACGCTAGTCCGTGACTAGAAAAGCAAGAAGTGATTATAAATCTCACCTGTCGTCTCATCGTTGGCAATTGTAAAAGATGCAGAAAAGGTTGATTTTGAATATGAAAATATGATCTCAGTTCTGAAAACACAAGATATGTTCCACCAGTGTTGGTTTCTGGAGTGAAGTGGGCGTGGTTTATGAGTCACCCAGCTCCAATCCGGCCAGTGCAGTGGAAAAGCAATTTTACCTTTTCGTGAAGACAGGTAAATATGCAAAACTGCTGACACAAAAAATTGACATATACTTGAGTTTTTATGCAGGACGTTAACAAAAAAATAAGCCCCAGAACCGATAGTCATATCACAATCAAATCCCATTCGTTTCCATGCCAAAATTCAATGTTTTCAAATAAAGATGATGGAATCAACAGTGTTGCCTCTTGAGCTCATGATCCTGCGCTCCATGATTCATTTAACTCAGTAGGAGTTAATTCAGCACTGGTTATTTTTACCAGCCCACCCATGATGACAGGGACCAAACCTGATTAAGATTTAATTAGTCTGCAGATTCTCTGAATTATACATTTGTTAGTCAAGATTCAACGAAGGTGGTCTATTTTTAGACCTGTAAACCTGGTACTGAAGTAGTACTGAACAGAAATGTTTAAAAGCACAAACAAAAGCCAACAAAGCATTACAGAGAGTACATTGTGAAAGGATCCATATGTTGCATTGAAGGATTAGTCCATTTCTAAAGTCTAGTGGTTTCAATGGATTATATAGCAACAAAGGATCTGTGGTTGTGCATTAGGGTGGAGAAGATTATGGCTGTGATATACATCACCACTAGTTCTCCACTACTACATATATTTATAACTGGCTGGTTTTATGTAATAGTTGACAACAATAGCATTGTTAAGCAAAAAACATTCTGTTTATATCTCTTAATATCGTCAGTTACTGGATTTTTTCTTGTAGTATTTTTCCCCTCACTATAAAAATTACCTCAAGTGTTTTATTGCTTTATACAGAAATGTTTTGGAAACTTTTTAAACAGTTGTTCCATTAATGCAACCATTAGGTACTTTTGGACCAAACATGGACCATCACCCATTGCAGAAACACATTTTTTTCAGTTTCCATTCGGAATGGCACTTGGAACGCTGCAGTGCAAGCCAGCTGAGGGAATATAAGTGGTATATCAACCACATACACCAGATGGAGATGGATTGGAATGCTCAGACGTGCCAAAATTACTTTCTATTTCTGTTATGCATCAGCTGGGCTACTCATTTTTTATGCCACGTCTTTATATTGCGAACATCACACATAGATTATTCAAAAATGACGCCTGCAATCTCTGTACACTTCCATTTGGACTATACCCATAAACCTTTATCACATGGTTCCTCTAATGTGAGAACGTACCTACCCTGAAGTAGGAGCTAAAACTGTCCACACTTCTTGTAGCATCAATGCACTAAAAAGGAGAGCAACTAGAAAGTTGACTTTCAAATGTATCTAATAATGATAAATGGTTAAAAACCTTTCAAATTCATATCCCAAGACTGTAATATCCAACTGAAGTGTTGAATCTAGGGTCACAAACCATGTATGGCCCTGTGACCCACACTATAGGCTGTGTTCTCAATCGCAATAACCACCAAGCGCACGACCTCGAGGCCTAATCAGTCTTAAACAAAACGTCATGTCGCTCCCAACAAGAATGAAACAACCGTCATCCTCTGATTTACACTCTGTGGCACTTAACACACGACAGTACCAGCTTGTTCAAACTGGTTGAAACCGGTGAATAACACCATACCACCCTAAAATGGGAAAATGGTGATTACTGCCAGGGTACGCTCAGAGATTTTCAAGGCAAATGAAGCTCTGCGCTCCTCACATCTTCCTAACCTTCTCTATAGGGATCAAGAGAATCCACAAACTTTAACCTGTTCTCTGGATTTATTTTGCGATTATTACTTTGACTAAAATTGTAATTGCTCTCTCTATCTTTAAAAATGAGTCTCTCCTTGAAGTCACTCACAACTTCAATAGTCAATCATATTAATTAAACCATAAAGTACTGAACATTAATCAAGTATTTAGTGCTAAACTTCCATGCACAAAATAATAGCCAATACCCAAAAATGAGCAAATATCAATGTATGCTGTATTCTTAAAGGGATTGTTAAATTAATATTTACCTTTGAATTGGCAGACAAAACAAACATCCAATTCAAATTATGCTGCAGACTGCAGCATTAGGAGTCTTGCCCAAGGACTTGGTGCGGTACGTGTGCCTGGTGCGGAATCAAACCCAGTGTGCCGTGTGGAAGCCAGGTGCATGGAGGACAGGTGTAACCACATAAAATTTATTTAGTCAAACCAACTGGTTTTATCACTTTGAGACTTAAAAAGAATATGCATCTCCCAAACTTTCCTAATCTTTGTTATGGGCCTTAGAAGAACTTGAAGCTGGTTATGTTGACACCTGTTGCAAAAGGTTGGGAACCTCTAGCCCAGTGGTCCCCAACCACCGGGCTGCAGGCCGCTACCAGGCCGTGGAGCATTTCGAAATGGGCCGGTACTTAGCCTTACAAAAATTTTTTACTTTTTTTTTTAAATACGACCTCAATGCATAGCATCTAAGAATGTTAGAGACTCAACTTTGCCGGTATTCTGGATGAAAGTCATGGCAGAAAACCCTGAGATCACTATAACAGCACTAAAAAGTTATTTTGAAAGGACAATTTACATGTTACCATAGCGACCAGAGCACAAGGGGCAGAGGACGATGTTACTCTGATCGTTGTTAGCGCATTTCAGAAAGACGCTGCTAATAAAGTTACATAATTACACAGTGGATTCACCTTTATTATTATATTTACAAAATACCACAGACTTTGTATTGCTCGTATCATTTTATTTTGTTGTATTTATCCGAGACACCTTAAATGCCGGTCCACGAAAATATTGTCTGATATTAAATGGTCCGTGGCGTGAAAAAGGTTGGGGACCTCTGCACTATAATGTTCCTTTTTGACTCCAAACGTTTGTTACTTATACATGTACGAGCATATTGTTACGTTTTGTTCATCTGAAGAGAGAATTTCAATGAAACAATTACTTCCCTAATAGACCCAAACAACCCAATCCCAGAACACAAACCACTGCATGGTCTAAGGACACAACAGGAATGCATCATCCACCCTTTTACTCCATGCACGACCTCATGTCCTGTTATTGTTCATTGCTCCCAAACTGTATCTGCCCTGGACAGCCCGGCAGTGACAGGAAGTCCACTTTCATTGCGTCTGCAGACTAGGAATAGTGCACTTCCACTTTCTTAGCGGTAGTAGAGCAGGTCCAATGAAGCGGCAGCGCTCTTCAAATGCGGTGACGTTTCACTTCTTTTTATTTATAATATTCATGGCAAATCCATTGCCTAAGTTCAGCATATTCTCACATTCTTGGAAATTCCCAGGAGAAGAGAACACAATCTGAAGAAAGCAGCAGAACTGCCGTCAACACAAGAACCTCTGAGAATCTACAAAAGCAGTCGCTTGTTTTCACAGCACTTTGATCTTGACTTGAGGATCAGTCACATCAGGAAAAAGCCACTGTTTTCCCATCCTGAGTAATGTAACACACTTAAGAACATTACAAAGGGTTAGATATCTACATGGATGAGCCAACAGGCTGTTGCTAAATGAAATTTGAGGTTTGCTACAGGTCAAGTGCTTTCTTTACATCTCTGCCACCATTATAGACAAAATAAAACATTTTCCCCCCAAGAGATTTAAGAGCAGAAAGATTGTTATATAACTATTAAGAATATGAATCCACCTCTTTTTGCTTACATTGTTTTATATGGGTCATAGTGTTTTGCCAAGCTGTTCCCCAACTAAGAAACACCAGGAAGATCTGAACATGAAGTAAACATCAGTGCTGAAGAACGCATTTTAATCAAAATAGACATGTGACACCTTCTAAACTCAAAACATATTCTAATTACTTTTCCTTAAAGCTAAATTGTGTATGGATGCACTGACATTTGATAAGAGCAGAGCACAAAATATAAATACCACCTGAATGCTGTGATTAATCTGCTTTTTATTCATTTTATTGCATTTGTAAACCTACAGAAAAAAGTTATATTTCTTCAAAACATTAATCTGGACAGATTCAGTGTAAATATCTACACATTCCTGTTTACGGATCAACACTGGCAGATATGCCTATGAAGAATATTAGACGCATAATTCCCATACTAGTGCATAATTTTTAAAATTCCATACTAACCACAAGGCCACCACTGCCCTTTATGTACATGTACTTGCACAATGTATATACATGTATGAATGCATTAGTGTTGTCATATAACAGCACTATTCCTATTTTTTACAGAACAAAAGTTTTAACACCATTTCTGTTGTTTTTTCTATGGGTAAATCCAGTGATAAATTGTGTTTCCATTGGAAAATTCTACCTGAATTTTAATTTGTGAATAAAATTCCTATTCTGTTTTGTAACTTTAACCTGTATAGATTAATATTTGATGTTAAGAATTACATTTGGTTTGTAGCTTTACATTTACATTAATGTAAACTAATAGAACAACTGTTTAAAAAGTTCACAAAACTTTACTGTATAAAAGCAATAAAACATTGATAATTTAATCCGTTCTGCCAACACATCACACAATACAGTACATAAGCACATAATCCTACAAGCTATGTAGGACTCCACCCACAGTACATTGCACAGCACAATCTACACATATTACATTATACTAGTTTACTGTATGTTGTGTATAATGTATAAATTTTGTACGTACACTGCAATATATCTAAGATGCACAACGATTATTCGCACCTCTCTATTACCTAAAATAGCGTTTAATGTCTATGATATATTACATTCTGTCTATTGTGTATCATACTGTCCAACAGTGACCAAAATATATGTGTGTGCAAACATATCTGGCCAAATAAACTGATTCTGATATCTGAAAATGTAAAAGTGATAATGTAAAACTTATCTTTGGTAACTATATCAAAGCCACAATATCACACTTCATAAAAAGACAAACAGAGACTAAAATCACAAAAAAAGACACTAAAGCAAAAGTTGGTGGGTACATGCTAAGTCTATGGGCATCCAGCCTCAAAATAATGTGAACTTACTATGGGCACAGCATAAAACACAGAAATTACACACATTTAGGTGATATCATCGGCAATGCACACTTAAAAAGGCATCATGTACGTTTGTAAAGCATTTTAACAGCTTTAACCTCTAGCAGTCCTGCATTGCTGGACCTTTAGCCAGTTAGCTTAGCGAGTTAGCTTAGCGCAAACACAGCGTAAATAAACTTTGACTTAGCTCTAGCTTAGCATATACACTGCTAATGAGCTAAAAACACTATTTAACACCTTTTATCACTCACACTTCTTATTCATGAACATACAAGAAAAAGTGAAGACCTGAATGCTAATGCTTCCACTTATAAAGCTGTTGTGCAGTGTGTTGTTGCTGCTCCTCATGCTAAACTAAGTGATATGAAATGGTGTAGAATCTGACAGGCAGTGTACAGGAGTGTGATGTGTGGCTGGTTTAACTCACCGCTGCAGTGGCCATCCTCCTCACAGCGCCATGCAGCTGCTCCTCCTCCTCCACCTCCAGCTCCGTCAGCGCGGTGCTCCAGCCAGCGCGGCCGAGTAAGGTTCAGCCTGCAGCGGCAGAGCTGCGTAAAGTGCACGCGCGTATCTGGGTATCTGCTATAGGCCCGCGCGCTCTAAAGATGGCCTCTAAACTAGAACGGGGGAAAGCGCCTCAACCCCGCTACACCACGGCACCGAAAAGGGGCGGGGCTGCGGAATAATTATCCCCTATATTGTAGCAGCAGACCTCCCACGCCCCCGCCCCTAAACACGCCCACATTATCCGGGGGGATATGGGCGGGGCAAAGATTCAAGATTCAGATGTTTATTAGTCACGTGTCCAGTTATACAAGTACAACAAGCAAAATAGGAGTTACACATTTTAAATTAAACCACATTAATGAAATTAAAACAACTAAATGGAGTTATTAGACAAAACCAAGAAGAAAAGGGAAATAAATAGAAGGGTAAACAAGCTAGAATACAAGCAATTAAATCAGTCCAGAAGAACCAAACATCAAGAGATGTTAATTATACCTCTGACAGAAAACAGCAGCTCAAATGAAGATAACTGCAGATGGAGGGGAATCACAGATACAGATGTGCAGAGTAAAGTGCAGGTGTGCAATGTTGTGGTCTGTAGAGTAATGAAGTGCACAGACAGTAATGTCCACTCTAATGTTCAGGGGGTTGGTGTGTGAGGTGTGTGTGGTTCAGGAGTCTTACAGCCTGAGGATAGAAATTCCTCTTGAGTCTGTCAGTCCTCACCATTATACTCCTCAGCCTCCTGCCTCCTTTGTCCATGAAGAACTGAAGGCCCGATTGCTTCATCTCTTGGTGTAGATGATCTGCAGAGTTGGCAGAGATGACCTGCAGCAGCGCTCCACTGCACAAATCACCCTCTGCAGGGCTTTACACTCTGCAGAGGAATATTAATGAGATTTTGAGAAAAAAAGCACTTACAAAAACATAACAGGTCCTGATATTTGATTTGAATTGTTATTTACTATTATTTATTTTATAATTTAATAAATTTTATAACAGCTATTTATTTTAGCTTAACAGGAGAGACAAACACAATACATTTTATTATTATTGTTGTTTGTAATTTTACTGTTAATGTAATGTTAATGTATTGAATGTGCACTTATAATTCAGTTATATATATATATATATATTTGGGGGGAACAGTCATCAACACTGATGACATGAATGACTGTAAAAAATATATTTTAAGATTTTGAGGTTTGAGTGTTTTAAGAGGAACTATTTAGATAAAACAGTGGTTTCCACATATGAATAATATCCACATTTATTTAATTTAAAGACATAGTTCAGGTTGAAAATTTATTTATTTGTGTTTGTTCCACACTATTTAAAGAAAAATGTTTTCTCAAAAAACACATTTAAAATCCATAAATATAGATAGATGGTGGTTGGAATCAAGAAGAAAATGTGTAAATGCATGAGAGAGCGGTTTACGAAGACAGACTTCACAGCAACATAAATCAAGCAGGTTTTCAAATATTGTTTAAAAATTAAAACTTAGTTTTTGTCGCCGCCGCGTGGTCACATGCAAAATAGCAGGAGACTTAAACACTCCTGGAATATGTGTTACATTACAGCAGCATTTTCCTGTTAATTCGGTTCAGTGTAGCGATAACGGAATGAACCCTATTGCTTTTACCTAAATTAATATTAGTATTATTATTGTTGTTGTTGTTATTATTATTCCCTACGCGAAAGTCCGACCACAGTCTAAGCCGAACGCGTTATAACGGAAAAGTTTGAAGGACAGCGCAGGACTGGGTGTCAGACCTCAGACATCCGTAATGACAAACGCCCACCACTAGGTGCCGCTATTACAAACACTTATACGTTTTATAGCTTAACGGTGTGGGAAATTCTTCCGAATCTAACAGGCCACGCCCATTTCCTCCAGATTACTCCAAATTTGGTGAACTTCGTCTATGCTCTGTGGAGGCAAAAAGTTACCAAAGAAATGTTGATCCGATAAACTGACGATTAATATTGTATTTGTTGCCTGTAATTACTATAAAGCCAATATCTTCTCAGTAAAACACCCAAACATAAACAAACTTGTTGTACTTCACGGGCACCTGCGAAGGTGGCGCCCTTTGATACATAGGGGGCGCTGTAACAGATACATGTCATTATCTCAACTGCTAGAGATAAAAATCTACAATTTGGTCTACATATACTTGGTCTCATTTGCACAGTGCACCCGTTTCGCAAAATTGCAGCCATACAACTAATCAAACTTTAGCAGCGCTGATATGCTAATGCTAATAGCTAATCATGATGAAACCTCACTGGGTTGTTTTTAGTCCCACACAGAATATACTATGTACAGATTATGAAACAAATCAGCCACTGGTTTCAAAAATGACGGAAGCAGATTCTTAATTTTTTTAAACCGTTTCAATTTAATGAGTCAATAAAAGTTCTGTCGTATGCTAGGGATGTGCATTTGATTTCCAGCGTGTATTAGATTGGAACACAACCGCCCGGCTGCTCGGACCCTTTATAACAGCTTACAGTTCTAGATATTGTTGGTTATCTATTTCTCTGTCTGTATGTCTGTCTGTCTGTCTGTCTGTCTGTCTGTCTGTCTGTCTGTCTTTCTCTTTCTCTCTCTTTGATCATCCATCTGTCCATCTATCTATCTATCCAACTGTCTGTCTGTCTGTCTTTCTCTTTCTCTTTCTTTGATCATCCATCTTTTCATCTATCTATCCAACTGTCTGTCTGTCTTTCTCTCTCTTTGATCATCCATCTGTCCATCTATCTATCCAACTGTCTGTCTGTCTGTCTGTCTGTCTGTCTGTCTGTCTGTCTGCCTGCCTGCCTGCCTGCCTGCCTGCCTGCCTGTC
>JBBIGC010000041.1:27906539-27923164 GCA_037576955.1 Lepidarchus adonis | reverse complement strand
GCAGGACTTGGCACCTGCCCACACTGCCAAAGGAACCAAAAGCTGGTTCCACCACCAGGGTTCTACTGTGTTTGATTAGTCAGTAAACTCTCCTGAGCTGAACCCCATAGAGAATCTATGGAGTGTTGTCAAGAGGAAGATACCAGACACCAGACCCAACAATGCAGACGGCCTGAAGACTGAGATCAAAGCAACCTGGGCTTCCATCACAGTCTGATCTCCTCCATCACACCTCAGCAGAGCCACAGGCTGATCTCCTCCATGACACGTCACATTGATACAGTAATTCATGCAGAAGGGGGAACAACCAAGTACTGAGTGAATAGGAATGAACATACTGTTCAGAAGCCTGACATTTCTGTTTAAAATATTATATATCTTATGTGATTTTCTAATTTTTTGAGACAGTGATCTTTTCTTTGTAAGCCATAATCATTGAAATTCAAATAAATAAAGGCTTGACATATTTCAAATTTGTAATGAATTTCACTTTCTGAAAAGAATGTCAAGTAATATTGAACTTTTTAACAATTTTCTATTTTTTTTTCAGATGTAGCTGTAGTTTTACTGTCAATCTGCCATCTGCTTTATTCTGATGTGTTTCTTTGTTTGTTGCTAAATGTAGCTTTGCACTAATGCTCTTTTTGGAGAGAAAAGATTTTCCTGAAATATGCCTCCAGTGCAGGTCAAGTCCCTTTCTAATTGTAGATGTAGCTTTGCTGATCCCTTAATCACTTTTCATATCTACAGTCTGCTCTCAAGCTGAATTTGCTGGGGCAGCCAGTCCTGCACAAAACGTCAATCTACCACTTGGAGATTATTTTCATTTGCTTTTCCTGATTTGTAGTCTAGTGAGAACTTCTATTCCTTGCTCCACCAAGATTCTTCTAGGAAAGAAGCTAGTCTCAACAATTATTTTTTATATTGTTAGTTGTAAGAAAGTGTGTTTGTCTGAGACATGTAGTTATTGACCAAGGTTCTCTTTGAAGGGGTGGGTCTTCAGTCGTCATCTGAAGACAGCAAAGTTTGATTTTTGCTCGAGGGTTTCGAGTCTGATATGAGCAGCCACACAAGGAAGCCAGTGAGGGTTCACAGCAGCAGAGTGGAGTGTGAGAACTTTGGCGTATTGAAGACCAGGGGTGCTGTCGTCTTCTGAATTAGATGTAGAGGTCTTGTGGCTTTCAGAGGGATTGTGTTTCTTCCAGTGGAATCCAGTGGAGATCTTTCACTTCTCGTGTTAGTCTCCTAAGCCTCCAAGGTTCTTTAGATCTTGACATGATGATACCACAAACTTCAGCAGAACACCAGCCCGTAGATGTCAGGTTTACATGACAGTATTGACCTGCAGGAGCTTCTAATAAATAAGTGCAATGTGTCCAAGTTTTATTTTATTTTTTATTTTATTATCCTTTATAGTTTACAGAGGTGTCAACAGAGGCAAATGGGTAGCAGTGAAGTGGGCATGGTACCTTGCTCAAGGTTACCTCAGTGGTGCCCGGGAATATAATATAATATAATTTAATTTAATTTAATTTAATTTAATTTAATTTAATTTAATTTAATTTAATTTAATTTAATATATATTTATTTATTTATTTATTTATTTATTAGACTACAAATTCTGATTTTTATGTGTTTGTTGAGGTGTAGTTATCTATCTATATCTATATATCTATATTAAAGAGTGAAATATTGTTGAAAAATAATAATAATTTCCATGGGATGCACTTATTTTTTCTATGACTATATGTGAAAATACTCAACAATCTATACAATTTGATTTGTAATGACACATAATAATAATAATAACAACAATAAGTTGATTTTATATAGGGCCTTTCACAATCCTTTTACAAAGTCGTAGTAATAAGTAATAAATGGAGCTAGTTACTGCCCACATCTACTTTGGAAGTGTATACATTACCACCATTAGTGTTTCTGTGTGAGTGAGCAGGTCCAATCTTCATCTCATTTCTTTGTTCATTCATTTTTTTGTTTGTTTAACGTTTGTGTTTCTCCTTTCCCACGCCCACTCCCCTCTTCATCGCCAACCATCATCACTGTCTGACTGACTAAAGACTGTGACTAAATTGACTGGTGTAACTTGGCGAAAAAAACTGCAGCTTTGTTGAGTCAAGAATCATCTTCATGTCAGTGCCCACATGTGAGTATCTTTCATGGAATTTTGTGTGTTTATTTTTAGCAGCATTTTGTCATTTTTTTCTCATGTAATTATACATTTTTATTGTATTCTTTGTATTAATGCCCTTTTGACGTATAACTGTAGATTTACTGTTGTATCAATAAAGTTATTAGACATTATCTATCCAGATAGTCCTCGAATGAGTACATTCTACTTTAAGGTGCCCTCACGGCTGAACAGACATTTGACTGAGTACAGCTTATATAATCTCTATAGAAAACCACTGGCAGCTGAACAGGATGCTCTCCATGCCAATGACTCCATGCCAACTAGAGGGGTATATAGCCCCAGGATTGTGCTGTGGAGCAGTAGAACTGTGATCTCTGCAGTGATGGAACACCATCCAATACCCAGTTTGTGTTGGTGTGGTGTTTGAGAGCCAGAATCATCCAACATCAGTACCTGCCCTCACATTGCTCAATACAATCAAATCCTCACAGCCATGCTCCAGCATCCAGAGCTTCCCATAAGAGAAGAAGTTGCTACTGCAGCCAAGGAGGGTCAAAGTCCCCTGTTAATGCAACTGTTTTCAGAAGAAAGGTTGATTACCTTGAGCTTTAGGACACACAGTGTTTGGCTACATGAGTACCTTCCTACCTTCCGGCCTAGTATTGTTACTCAGATTTATGTATAAAATGGGGGTTTGTGCCATTTGCAATGACTTTGTGTGTGTATGTACATTTGGGTGTGCTTTGCGCAGGTGCAGCTTTCGGCCGACTGGTTGGCGAAAGCATGGCAGCCGTCTTCCCTGATGGAATTCACAGTGACAACACCGTATATCCCATAGTTCCAGGCGGCTATGCTGTTGTAGGTGAGTGCTGTACATCATTCCATAATGCATGCATTCCGAGGTGGAGTGAAGTCTGGAATCAACTGTGAATTTATCTACAATGGCTATTCTATATTCGAGGGCTGGGAGCCCAAAGGGCGTAAGTGACATTTTGGTCAAAATTGAGTTATATATATCATGGGAAAGCTCTTTATGAGCTTTTTCTACGGAAAAAAATTACAGAAGTGAAATATAAATACATTTTGAGTTATTAAACAAAAACCAAAGGTCTTAACTATAAACACACTGAAGCATTTAGACTCAGAAGGGCTGAAGAAATGTAGAAAAAATATTTTTTGGACTGAAAGATTCATTAAGTACCATGTCATTCATCTGTATCAATAATTGTGCTTTAAATAGGTTAAATCTGTACAGAATGTCATTTTTTGTTTTGGCTTTCCTGTAAAGTTGGTGAAATGTCACTTACGCCCTTTTGGCCCTCAGCCCTTGTATTGATTGATTGATTGATTGGTTGATTGGTTGGTTGGTTGGTTGGTTGGTTGGTTGGTTGGATGGTTGGTTGGTTGGTTGGTTGGTTGTTTGGATGGTTGTTTGGTTGTTTGGTTGGTTGGTTGGTTGGTTGGTTGGTTGGTTGGTTGGTTGGTTGGTTGGGTGGTTGGATGGTTGGTTGGTTGGTTGGTTGGTTGGTTGGATGTTTGGTTGATTGTTTGGTTGGATGTTTGGTTGGATGTTAGGTTGATTGGTTGATTGGTTGGTTGGTTGGTTGGTTGGTTGGTTGGTTGGTTGGATGGTTGGTTGGTTGGTTGGATGGTTGGTTGGATGGTTCCACAGATGGCTCCAGCATCACCAGGGACCCAATTTACCATAAAGCCAAGGCACCACTCTGGAGCCCCATTATTTTTAATACACAGGAATAATGTATACAGTGCAGAGTGTTAGAAACTAATTGCCAAAACATATTTTTAATATTACTTTATCAAGTCTTTATCTTTATTGTTCCATATGGGAAATTTGTCTTGTAGCAATTTTCCAATAATGAAGTATTAAAACAATTATTAAACTTTAATCCAATAATAATAAAAATAATAACAATAATAATGATAAACAAAAACTAAGGAAACATGGACACACAACAGTGGCTAGATTGAAATGCCCCGTTAAAAAAATAATTACATAATGGAAACAGTTATTCTCTACAGTAAAGAGTTTGGCTGCATACAGCGTATTGCACCAGGCCCTGTTAATGTATTTTGGTAGCGTGGTGCTATTAAATGATAAATATTATAATGTAAAAATAATCAACAATGCCATGTAATTCAGTGAATAATCTTTTAATCTTTTTAAATATGCAACTGCAGCCATATTTGTTGTATATTATTGTAAAAGTATGTTCCATACTTCAGAATGGTGATTCTACACTTTTGAACTGTAGTATATGTCTATTTGTTCTCTTTCAAAACCTTCCCATTTGGACCTGTTGCGGCTGTGTTTTATTCACAGCCACATAATTGAACCTGCAGGGTGTGTTGTGTGCAGAGTCATACATTTTTCATTAACCCACACCGCACAACAGCCAAATTAGATCAGGCCCATGGAAATGGCTCCTGCTGTAATGCAGTGGAGTGGAACGCATGTCAGGAACCCAATAGGAAATCAAATAGCTGGAGGCAAGCTAGTCAAGGGCAGACTTTACACTCGGAAGCCACCTTGGGCTATAGTCCCCATAAAAATGCCAATTAAATATGTACTATTGATCGATAATGTGTGTCAGAACATAACACGTACTAAAATAACTATTCGTTGATGGCTTAGCCATTATTTTTGACTGCCCCTCCCCCAAGTCTAGGCAGTAACAGTTTATTTCATGTTTGACGCTGTGTAACTATGTGACGGGAGAGAGATATGATTAAGTGAGCAATAAAGTACAAAGCGAAGAAGTTCTTAGTAGACTGTGTGATTACTTTATACTGAGCAATATTAAACGCAGCTGTCAAAACGAATGGTCGAGCCGTTTTAAAATGATTACAGCTGCAGTCTCACAGCCAGAAATGTAAATCTCACTATTTCACACACTTTTTAAACAAAAATACTGAATTACAGAATACTGCGGCACTATTTTACAGTTATATATATTCATTTGAATGATGCTTTTGTCCAAAGCGACTTCCAAGCTACAGGAACAAGCATTTTATTTGCACAGGGCAACACTAAGGTTGGTGCTACAAAAAAAGCCCAACACATTCCTCTTGGGCGTTATGGTTAATGTAACCGTAACCAAGCTGGGAGAGATCTCACCCAAAATATAGTGAATAAATGACATTATTCACCATTTGTATGGGTCTATCTCCATATCAGAGATTAGAATGCATACAAGCAGTTACACTGGCCAATCAGTGGTGCTAATCCATCAAACAATGGCCCACATACACAGTGTATACATATACATCAGGACAAATCTGACCTGGTTTCTGTGCTGTATTTAATGTGAGGTTGCATTTTGTGTGTGTGTGTGTCCTTCAGGGGCTGCGGCACTTTCTGGAGCGGTCACTCACACAGTGTCCACGGCCGTCATCGTGTTTGAGCTGACCGGGCAGATTTCGCACATCCTGCCCGTTATGATTGCCGTTATTCTGGCCAACGCTGTGGCCCAGAGCCTGCAGCCCTCTCTCTACGACTCCATCATCAGAATCCAGAAGCTTCCGTACCTGCCCGAACTGGGCTGGGGGCAGGAGTGAGTAGATCCTTTGTCTGTCTGTCTGTCTGTCTGTCTGTGAGTTTTTTTCTTTATTCGAGTTGTGTTCCAGTTGTGAATGGAGTGGGTAAAGAAAATGAAACGAACTTGCTTCATTGAGTGTGAAAAAGACAAACTGAGAAGAGTTGTGAAAAAATGAAAACCAAGATGGTGGAATGTTATGATCTTGGCTTAACCACTGGCATGGTGACATTATTTCTGTAACAGAGCCACCTCCTTCCTACAGTTCTGCTGTTGTTGCTCTGTTCCTGTTTAACCAGCCTAGTGACATTAAAGTAGGCAGAGGTCACTGCGGTTATGCCCACTGAGTGGCAGATGGACTGTTACTGAGTGGCGTTAGGGCTCAGCAAACAGACGAACCTCTAACATGGGAAAGTGCTACTGCTTGGTTGAGGAATCTGGAGGAATCTCTGCTGGAGTCTAAAGGAAAGACAAACTAATGCATCACTGCAATTTGCAGAACAATTGCCTGCCCCTGACTCAACGGTGGACTTTTCAGCTTGGAAACCTCACAACAACGTGAGCTCTGAGTTTAACCCATCAACAGCACCTGGGGAGAAGTGTAGATCTTGCTTGGGGGGCACCTCAGTGGGTCCTAACCAATGGCAAGGTCCTGACCACCACTGCCCATTTACTTTGCAGCATCAGTTACGAGTTATGTTATATCTGGTATGAAGCAACCTGCACTGGCTCAATGCAAGGTTTAGTGCACACCCTGTGACAAAGCTCAGGCCTGTTGCATGGTGCAAAGTTTGAGTATCAGTACTTGATCAGTATTTGAGTACCATATATCTTCTAATAGTAGCCGGGGCTACTATTTAAAAAATTATTGTGACGACCAGGCGTTTAATAGAGACAGGTGTTTGTTGGAGACAGGCCTCCTCAGGAAAATGATCCGCACGAAAGCAAAGAGGATTTTTTGCTTATTTGCTTATTTTTGCTAATAACGCTACCAGCACCGGCCTGAACCAGCCTGAACCAGCCTGAACCAGCATGAACCAGTCCGAACTCTGCACGAATCTCCTCAGCCTGACAAATCTCCTGCCGAACGTGAGGAAATGCAATAAAGCTCCAAACACAAACACATATGTAGCACTGGCTACAAACGTTTCCTTTCGTTTTGAAGCATCGTCAATCTCCAGATCAAAAATCCTCTTTGCTTTTGTGCGGATCATTTTCCTGGAAACACGTGCACCTTTCAGTCTTTGGTCAGTTATCCATGTTAACACTAGTCCATCTAAATCCTCACTCATTTTCTTAGGCACTTTTCAGGCAATAGTCTGCTTCTGGCACCTTTGCTTCTGGCAGAGCCGGGGGGTGGAAAAGGGGCGGAGCTAGAGATTATTTTGGTGTACGGGAAGCGCAGTGGGTCATTTCAGATCGCCGTTTGCCACAGACCAGCTACTATTGGAGACCAGCGTTTATTTCTATTTTTATCTTTCAATCCCGGCGTTTAATGGAAACGGGCGACAAAAAGAGACAGGCTATTATTAGTAGATATACGGTATGACATTTTATCAGAGTTCACACTTTTCATACACACTTTGACATCTGGTGTGGTTATAGGAAGTATAATATCCGTGTGGAGGACATCATGGTGCGAGACGTGCGTTACATCACACTGTCCTCCACTTATCGGGACCTGCAGGAGGCTCTACTCGCTGGGCATCTGAAGACTCTGGCTCTGGTGGAGTCTAGAGGTGAGATGGGTTCCAAGGTTCATGCTGAGCACAGAGCCAGAGAACAGTATTCTAGTGATGAATGGGTCTCAAACTATTTATAAAGCAGCAATGCTGTGCAAAAGAATTAGTCCCCTGAGAAATGTACTGTATATGTAAGAGTGTTTTAGAGGCAGTAAGTGTTTTATTGTTTTATTTTCAGACACTAATATTAGAATCAACACAAATAAAATTAATACAGAGAACTGTACATGTTTGTCAATGTGTTGGGTTCCCATTTCCAAAGTTCTCCTTGTGGAAGCATGGAATTATCTGTAGGAACCATCCGATCCCTGGTTTGGGTTTAATCAAGTGCTGCTCCTGAGAGAGGCACTGATGGGGAATCACCAAACCTAACAGCTTCCAACACACATCAATTAATTTTTACACACAAAAGAAATGGGTTTTTTTACAGCTTTTTTGTTTGTTTGCATTTATTCTAATGAAAACATTTTAATGCAAAAATGGGAACAATTTGAACTTACCGAAGACTTTTGCACAGCACTGTATATCAGCTTTTAATTCACACATTTACACTGCAGCACAATTCGAGTGTGTAATAATGCACACTTGCACGTATGTTTCTTTCTGAGCAACTTATTATATTATGCTGTTATTATAACCAACAAAAAATTATCTTCATTTTCACCATTTTGTAGTGTGATGACTAAATATTATATATGTAGGTTAAAAGTGGGTCAATTATTCAATTAAATGTCTTTGGCTAAACTGTAAACTCAGCATGTACTATATGAATGAATATAAAAATATTATTTTTAAAAGGTTTAATATTAAGATCCTGCACAGAGACAGGGGTATGTATTTGAATGATTGAGAGGCGGATAAGATGTATATGTATACCTCCGCTGTTAAAGAGTATGGAGGGATATGAAATGGAGATGTTTACAGAAAAAATGAATGTATGAGAATAAAAGTAACGTGTTCTTAATTATTGCTACAGTCTAAATCCAGTTGTCGCTACAGTTGATATATGAGAAATCGTGTAAAAATTTGTGAAAGTGCATATTGGGTGCTAGAGCTGCACAATATATTGTGATATATTCATCGTTATTGCAATATCTGTGTCTGCCATATATGCAAATGAGCCCCAATGACAGAGCTTCTTATAACTTTCTTTTAAATGGGCGGGGCCAAATAGTTGTAGGAAAAAAAGGAAACCTCCCAAAAACAAAAATGTGAAGTTTTAAAAGCTTAAGTTTCCCTGTGTTGACTGTATGGGTCTGTGAGTGAAACTTACATATTTCAAGCATTAATTAAAAAAATATAAACATTTTAATTTATTGAACAATATCACAATCGCAATATGTAGCTGTATAATTGCAATACTGATATTTTGTCCATATCGTGCAGCTCTATTGGGTAGTATGCAAGACAAAATCAGTGACAGTGTGTGGTATTACACCTCATCACCTGGTAATAGAAACTGTCCTTCCTTATGTTTTTGTTATGTGCACTCATGCTCCTGTAGCAGGAATGTGCTCAGGATTAGTTTCAAGCGGTGACATTTTGTGTTGTTATAGCTTAATACAGCGGTTTCTTACCAAGTTGACAGTTTTCACCATGCCAGAGATGTTATAATTGTACACTCTGTTTCTGTGGTGCCCATGCTCCTGCCTGATGTAGACTCCATGATCTTGCTGGGCTCCATTGAGCGCTCCCAGCTGCAGTCCCTGCTCTCAGAGCAGCTGGGTCGGGCCCGTAGGCTGGAATATCTGCGGGAACGCGCTCAGGATAACGGCACCCACGTCCCATCCTTCTCCCAGGATTCCTCACCCAAAGTCAGCCGTGGCGTCCGCTTCCTGGTAAGATATGGGATAAGGGTAGAGGGGCCCATGTGGTACTATGTGAATGTTTTACTAGGTGATTTAAAAAAAAAAATCTCATCTCATCTGTTATTGATTGTAAAATGTGCTGTTGATGTTTGCCAGAGTACATTAAATGGTATGGCAAAAATGGAATCCTCTTATGACAAATGCAGGCATGATAGGGGAGCACACTGGAGCTATAAGGCTAGTCAAAGAAACAGATCAGAAAACAGGAAAAGGTAAGTACAGGGGGTTCAGTTCCTCATCGTGTGTTGTAAGTCGAAACCCCTTACAAAAGCGTCTACTATGTTTTGCCCTGGGGCAATTCCACTGACAGTCCACCAGAGGGAGACATTCACCCTCCTGAGGCTCTGTATTGCATTTTTTGAGCATTTTCCCTTTCACTTTCATGTGTAACCACACATTTTCGTAAGTCGAGTGTGCCGTAAGTCTAGGACCTTGTGTACATCCTTAAGTTTATCATACCTTCCTTAAAGTCCTTAAAATTAAAATAGATTGTAACCTCTTGTAGGTGGAGCTATTTTTATTAAACCCAGAATCTTGGGTCTAATGTTCTGTTCATTATTGAAGTGTCATGTGTCATCATGTCAAGGTTGTGCATACCTTTACACCTTGGAAAGGATTAAAAAACATCTCATAACGACTAGAAATAAATGATTTAACTATTAAAAAAACAGTGGTTTACAAGTTGTGAAGTACTAATTGTCCACAACTGGCAACCCCAGCACAAATTCAACAAATTCCAACTCAAGATCATCTGAAATCTTTAATAATCACAAAGTTCCCTTATGGGATCTGCAGATAATATGTGTAAATGTACCATCAAATTTCACCTGTTTGGGAGGAATGGCAGGAAAAAACATTGCCCTTTAAAATTAACATCATTGCAAGACAAGTTTGCAGAAGATCATTAGCAAAGACTAACATTTTTGATTAATGTGCTGTGGACAGACGAAGATAGAGTTTTTGTGATGTAGACCAGTGGTCCCCATGGGACCGGACCACGGAGCATTTTGTACTGGGCTGTACAAAAAAAAAAAAGATCTCAGACTGTAGCATCTAAGTATGTTCGAGACATTACCTTTGCCGGTATTCTGGATAAACGTCATGGCAAAAAACCCTGAGAATACCATCACAACTCTGAAAACGTATTTTAAAAGGAAAGTTTATGCGTTACCATAGCAATTAAATATTATTTTGTAAATATAATAATAAACGTGAATCCACTTTATTTGCAGCGTCCTCCTGAAATGCACCAATAACATCCTCCTCTCTGCCCCTAATGCGCTCTGTTGCTATGGTAACGCTTAAACTTTCCTTTGGCTGTATAATTTTTTTTTGTTGTATTTATACCCAACATCTTAAAGGCTGGTCAGTGAAAATATTGTCTGATGTTAAAACGGTCTGTGATGCAGAAAAGTTTGGAGACGCTGATGTAGACCATCAACAGCATCATGTGAAGCATGGTGTTGGAAATATTATGGTTTAGGTTTGCTTTGCTGCTTTATTAAAACATGAACTATAAATTCTACATGAAGCGTAGCACTTGCATTAAAACCCCCAATAATTTTTCAGCCGAATGAATTTTGCATGGAGATAAAAAGATAAAAAAAATTCAATAAGCCAATGGGACTCAGCTGTGCTAAATGCCTACAGGAAATGATTTCTGCTAAAGGGGCAATTCTAGTTACTTACTCCATGGAAGAATATTACATCTGTTGATATTTTTGTTGAATACATGATTGAAAAAACGAATTTTCCTTTCTGAAACAAATGTAAGATGTTTGCTTGTTCAAATACATTTAAAAATCTATTTCTATGGGGTGTGCAAGACTGTAATTTGAAAAATGATTGGGGCTTGATGTGGAATTTATAGTACATGTTTTAATGAAGCAGCAACGCAACCCTAAGCCATGTCTTCGGTTCTTCTCAAAATTCTATGGGAAGGAGCAAAGCTTTTTGCCTGAGGAGCTTTAGTTTTGGACGATTAAACTGATAGAACAGGTTATTTATTATGTTTACTTGAGTTTATGCTAATTATCTGTTCAACTTTCTGTAGATTTCCACTGAGGAATCCTCCTACAGCCCCACTCTGACCAACTCTCAGATTCCCCTTAAGTCAGCGCTCAAGACGGTGTCTTCACTCAGCAACACAGATACTCTGAACAGTACGTGCACACGGTACCAGTTAACTTTACTCACACATTACTTCACTACTTTTACAATCTATTCCCACTGTCTGTTGCAGGCTCTCCAAGTATGTCATGTGGAGATCCAGTGAAGGAGCAGGTGGAGGTAAGACAGTCTTCTAGGAGATGCAGATGATGGTACACCAGTGCATTGTGTGCGTATTGTTATGACAATATTGGCATTTGCAGTGGTCATATATAAGTGTTGAGTGCTGCAGACCTTTGTTTCTCTATGTCATTATTAATAATTCATCAGGCTATAGAATTGTGCATCTTGCAGCCCTAGTGCACCAGTGTACACGTGTGATGATGCCCCTATGACTCCTTCTGTTTGCACTGAAGGCTCTTGTACTATTTTCTCCCCTTTGTTTCTATGGAGAGAGTTTAGTTTCAGTATTATCAAATGAATATCACACCATTCACCAATATATTTCTTGACTCAGAAACAAATGTAACAAGATTCACAAAGATAATTCATGACTTACAAATAAATATAACACCATTTACAAAAGTATTTGTCAACTCCACAAAAATGTTATGTGATGCACAAATGTCAGTGCAGTTCACAAACCGATAAACCTGCATTTACAAACCACTGTATATATTCGTGACTCCGACATTTATTTGTGGATTTTTGAGAAACTCCCTGACAGCGCTGGATACACATGTGTTTTTTCAAACGGTAGCCAATCATATGTCTCCAAAGTTTACAGCCACAGTAAGTCATGAAATGTCTTTGTGAATTTTGTTACATTTGTTTCTGATTTAAAAAATATATTCGTGAATGGTGTGATATTCATTTGATAATATTGAAACTAAACTCTCTCCATATGTTTCAGTGGTTCTTTCTCCTCCATCCATAGGAGTAGGGGTTCACTGTATTTAGTACTATTAGGATGGGATTCCTTTTCCATCCGGGAATATTATTTTACTGAATGACATCATTCAAAACACAGATTCCAGATATGTTCAGTTTTTGTCCAGTGACATGAACTTGTTGTGTGAGGAGTAATGTGAGTTTCGCATCTACAATGTATCAGCACCAATGAATTAAACTGTTCAGTCTCTTCAATGCGACGTCAGAGTCTCACAACAGCTCCATCTACAGAACGGTGTCACTGTTTCTTCAGAAACTCTTACAGTCTGATCTCCTTCTTCATCTGGATCTGGATTATGGATGTACAGCATCCAGCAGCAGTCGCAGTTGACTGAACGTCCTGATGAGAACGTTCTCCTCGCTCCTCACTCACTGTACCTAGATTTTCTGGAAATATCTCTAGATGGGAGCAGGAAGTGGATTTTCTGCTCTGAATTAACAGCTTCTAAGCTCCTTCCTCAAGTGCAGGAGACTTATGGTCCAGAAAGTTCTGAGCAGCACTGATTCTATCAAATATCATACAATAGGAATGTAGTATACAATACTCATCAGTTTACTCACAGAGAACACAGGTAAACACCTTTCTGAGTTCCCCAACAATTAAGAAACTTAAGGACTTAGACTTAGCAGACAGCGTACAACAGAATGAAATTACATTTACAGCGGCTCCAATGGTGCAAGCAGTATGGCAGCAATAATATAAAAATAAACAGAAGATAAAAAAAAGGTTCAAAATGTCAAATTTAATGTAAAGATTAAGTGAAAAATGTTGATTCACACAGGGTTCATATAAACAGATTATTTGTGCATATACTACTAATTCTATATCTACTTTAGGGTCATGCAGACGTTTGGAGGAGCAGGCGGTAAAATAATGCCAGGAGGAGGGGGAAATTTGTTTACGGGGGAAAAAATGCGGAGGTGGGGTGAAATAAAATGAAACTATACAAACACAGGGCCTGTAGACTGTAGTCCAGGACCAGGCGTTTGAGCTTCCAACACCTCCCCTCTGCACAACTTGGCATTAACTAGATTCCCCTTCCCCCACCATGTACAACTAATCCTGTCCAAACAAGACAATTAACCCTAAGAGTCAGTTATAGTTAGTAAAATTAAAATTAAAATTCAATTGACACAATTTTCCCATTAGCTGGACATACGTACGCACTACCTCTTTATGTCTGAATGTTGTCTGTACATTTGTCCATGTGTATATAACATCATACTGTATCAGAAACCACATAAGCAAGTCTATTGGAGTTTACTGAACTCAAAAGGCGATTTGTACGTCTGGGATACATCTGAAGTAAGGGGAAATACCTCATTTCTATATGAACTATTTCTCTAACACTGCCCGAGCATTAATGTTCCCGTCTTTGTCGCCGGAGAAGAGGTGGTGGTGGACGGTGCTGTTATTTTTACCACTGTGTGCACTTGGGGAGCGTTTTTGCATTCCCGATGCAGTAACGCTGTGTGCTCCTCACCTGTTTCTTTATGTGTCCTTTTCTGAAAGAGCAACGCTGGCTCCGTGGCTCCTAAGAGGAGCAGGAGGCCCAAGCGTGTGAGGATAACTATGGCGGTAAGAGCACTGCCAGAAACCAGCTCCAGTCTCCTGCTGAATCTCCAATGGAGCCAGAAACCTTCCACAGCCAAATGGGCCTTTAAAGCTCAAAGACCCTGCTGGCTTGCTCTTCCGTTCTGTGCACTGAAAAAATAATGCACTGAGCTTGCCTGAATCAAAGTGTACATCACAGAGAAAACGCCACCATTTTGTATTATTTGGTTACTTGCCACCATGCGTTAATGTTCTGTCAGGTAAGGGTTACCTCAGCCGCTTTACCCCACTCTTCTTCAAACTGGACGCCCATTTCTGCCATTTTAGTTTTGTTTCTCTGCAACGAGACTGAGAACTGGTGATACTCATAGCATCTCCAATGTTCCATATGCTCATCCCATCCTACAGCTGTCGTCCTGAATGTCGGAATGTCATACTCTGCTCTGAGTTAGTGGAAGAGTGGGCGAAACCTGAGACTGAGGTTCTTCTTCCCTGATAGAATTAGTCTGTTACTGAAAACTGTGAAAGCCATGGTCAGTGGAGCTGATAAAATGGATAAAAATGTGGATATAATGTAGCTGTACGTAATGAATTGAGTGTAGATTGACTGTGGATAATTACACGAGCCCAATTTCTGGCAAACGTCTTTTTTATGATGAAATGATGTACACATTTGAAAGAAGTAAAATCAGAGTGTCATTTTTTGTGTGTATAAGCGCTGCACACAGTGAATCATCACACTCATGAAATAATACTCATACTATGGTACGACATTTCCTGTACACATTAAAATTAAAGGTGTCGCAAGGATTCTTTTGCGTGATGCCAAGGAAGAATCACTTTTTTTCCTAACGACTAAGGGAAACAGGGAAAGTAGTTAATTAACTGTCATTGTGAACACATCCCATCACACCATAATGAAATAGGACCTTTAACACATCCACATGTGGCGCAGTGGGCAGCTATCAAATTTAATCACTGATTAAAAGGGCAAATTTCTAACCACTAGAATGTGTGAAAGGACGGCTCAGCAAGAAGGTCCTGGGTTCTATCCCCTGGTCGTCCACTGTGTGGAGTGTACAGTCTCTCTTGGTTTGTGGTTTAGGTCGATTGCCCATGGTTGTCTGTCTCTGTGTTGCCAGGGTGAACCCTGCCTGGGCCTGAAGATAGGCTGGGATCGGCTCCAGCTTCCCCACCAACAGAAATGTGGTTTAGAAAATAAGAATATTCAGAGAACTGTTCAAGAAGTTGTTCTTTAGAGAACCAGAACTTTAGGGCACCACTCTGAAGAATCCTTTATTTGAACCTTTACTTTTAAGAGTGTTGTCTTTCATGGGATTCATGACGGGCTTTATGTTGGTGAGATACAGTGTACCACAGCTTGGCATGAGGCGGTTGCAGTTGTCATTCTTGATCGTGCAGGTGGACGTTCCAATGCTCTGGTCAAATTTGACCAGTGATATGCCTTTTAAATTGCACCGCCAAATTGAATTGGATTCAGATGAACCTGAAACATCAATCTCTCCTCACTAAATTGAGAATCTTTAGAAATAATGAGGCTGTTCAGTCTGGTGGTTTATTATTGCTTTTGTAATGGCACCCTGCCGCCCTCATTCTCCCTCAGGCTATGCTTAATGTGTTGCTAAAGCTTGCTAATGTGCAGTAAAGCTTTAGCTGCTTCTGTAGGTTATATTAATATGTACTGTCATTCTTGTGAACAGTAAGCGAAGTGCATGCGGTTTTGTGAAGTTGACCTCGCTATTTGGTTATTGTTATGGATGCTGTATGCTTCTCATTGGTGCTGTGTTTTTTGTGTTTTCAGGATAGTCCTGATGTTGAGGATGACATGTCAACAGCAGAGGTAAGTCCATTCAAATTCGGTCTTGGGTGATTTGACAAAATTATCAGCACAATGGCAACAAAGTTGACCAACGAGGGCTCCTCAGTATTGCAATATTGTCCCAATCATATAATTGGGTTAGTAGTAGGGACGGGACAAAACATTGATTTGGTGATATATTGTTGTTCTTGCTCACACGATACAATAATTAATATGCATATGTAAAAGTTAATAAATACTCCCCGCTAATTTGACTCACCAGCTTCATTACTTCATGTCTCCTCTGGGTGGCGCTGCTCAAATGAAAGCAGGCGACTTGGGTGAAAGTTGAAGATGGAGATACCAACAGGAATTTGGCAGAGAAAGCTCGGCTGAGAGATGCCCCGGTCACATTTAAATCTAAAGTCTGGGTTCACTTTGGCTTTTATAACATTGACGGAACAGAGCGTAGATCTTGCACGTTTCTTTCTCATGTTTGTTTCTTTTAGCAATAAATGAATCCTACAAGTGAACTCTGTAAACATTTTTGTAAAAGGGGGAAAAGACCCAATATTGCAAGGGCGTGGAATTGCGCACTCATTAGTATTTTAATGGGAACTACAGGTGACTATCTAGCACTGTCATTTGGTAAAATAAACTGCATTTAAACCATCACACGTGCACACATGAAGCAGTGTAGTGGGACAGTACCTTGCTCAAGGGCCCCCTTAGTGTTCCCTGGCCCGGGACTCGAACCTGTGACCTTCTCATCCCATGGATAAGGTTCTAACAATTATATAATTGATAGATAGATAGATAGATAGATAGATAGATAGATAGATAGATAGATAGATAGATAGATAGATAGATAGATA
>JBBIGC010000041.1:27852853-27874733 GCA_037576955.1 Lepidarchus adonis | reverse complement strand
AGAAATAAACGCTGGTCTCCAATAGTAGCCGGTCTGTGGCAAACGCGTTCTCTTGTAAACGGTGATCTGAAATGACCTCGTGCGCTCTCCGTAGACCAAAACAAACTCTAGCTCCGCCCCTTTTCCCAGGCACTACCAGAAGCAACTGAGAATGAGACTAGCTTTATTGCCGAGAGATTGGACATTAAACAGACAAATTGTAAGATGTGGCACTGGCAAATGCCTTTTTAAATGCCTGAGAAGACTAAAATCCACTCCACGTTCTGCTTTCTGAATGGAATCCACTTCACAAATCACGTCTGGCGGTAGCGACAGTGGGACTACAAATCCCAGAAGGCACAGCGTTCTGATGACGTAATCGCCGTGTGCCTGAGCAACAAGGCAGAGCAGACTGCTGGACCCAGACTTGAGTCGGATAAACTTTCTCTGTGAACTCCTGTGGACGTACGGGCGTCGGTGAAGGAAACAGTTATTTAATGGTGAGAATAACCAGAGGATCCACACTGACGACATTGTTGTTAAGGCTCAAGAGGTCTACAGCAAAATAGCTTAGCATCGCGCTAGCCGAGGGAGAAGGTACGAAATCCCACCGAAGAACCAGATAAAATACATAAAAAGCCACAAAAATGTTTCGGGGCAGAGTCGCGAAGCACATGGAGACTGTTCTTTGCTGTAGCTGTTTTAAATCAACTAAATTTAATCATCAATTCTGTGGGAGATGTGACAAACAACACGCCAGCGTCCTCTCCCTGTTCAAGATATTATATATATTCATGGTATATTGCTTTAATAATACTGTTCTGCTGCATAATAATGTCATTAAATGTTGAAATGTTAATCTGGTGTTGTGGTCGATTTGTGGGCGTGGCTATTTTAAATACCACCACCGTTCCGTCTGTGAGGAGAATAGCCTGTCTCCAACAAACGCCTGTCTCTATTAAACGCCTGGTCGTCCGAATAATTTTTTAAATAGTAACCCCGGCTACTGTTAGAAGATATACAGTATTTGTATTTAAGCTATTATGCTGTATTAAGCTGAGAAACTGATCTAGCATGTTAACATTTCCACCCCCCTTTAGAGGAACCCTCTAAAGAAGAACCAGTACTTACTGGCTGGCTGCTCCAGTTGCACCATAAGAGCCTGGAGAGCATAGAGTGCCTGGAGCTCCTTCTGCTCATCTGAAAGATACTTCTGCAGCAGCTTTGCATGCTGGGAGATCTTTTCTACATCCACCCTGTATGGATTCTCACCTAGCAAGTCAGAAGATCAAACATTCGGCCTGCATTACAACTTAAATTGTAGCTTAGAGAAAAGTCAGTGTTACTTCGTAACTAGCAGATAAAGTAGTAACATTTTTCCGAACAATGGGGTCAGGTCAACGAGAATAAGAAAGGTGACACTCACTTATGGCCGAATGACACACAGAGGTCATTAAAACTCGAACAAAATGGCTTGAGGACACCTGCTGTTCATCAAGGTTTGCCTACAAAAAGAAGAAAAAGTTGTAATTTCCAAAACTTCATGTTTTGTAATAAGCCCTTCAACACAGAATATGCTGAAGTATAAGGAGTCAAAAGTCAGGACTATGCCAGAGGGAAAAGCTGAGTGGCATTTAATTTAGGATAGTTCTCACTTTTATCAAAAGCTAAGAAAGAGCTATGGCAAAGTGCAATGCATTAAATTTAATAACATACGGCAGTTACAAAATGTCTGGAAATGTAATGGCTACATATATTTTCTTGTTTGATACAGTAAAGAACTGCTTTGGATGCAATGACCTTTTTATTTATAAGATTTAAAATAGCATATTTGAAAGCTTTGCAGCCTTGCTGAGAAATTCTCATGAAATTTTATTAAAATTCTCCATCCCCCCTGCTCCTCACCCAGAGATCCATATTTACCTCCACCCATTCATGAATCCTCTGGTGGCTGGCCTTGTCCTGGATGAGCCGGTCCAGGTTCTTGCTGAGTTCTTCAGGGGTCAGCTGCTTTTTACTGGGCTTTTCTGACTCTTCTCCAAGGGTGAACTCCAGCTTCTATTTAAAAGAAACCCACAGTGAGTTAATAACCCCCAGCAGAGCACAAGTCCAACAAGTTTTTAAATGCAAAACCACAATTCAAGAAAAATGCACAAATTACTTATCTAAAGCGGAAATGTCCAAGACTTGAACATTTAGAACCTAATTGCAGATAATGGCAGTCAAGCTAATTAATTTATAGAGGGCACGGTGCGTACACGTGTGTGTGGTGAGCAGTTGATACTGATTAGCCACTAGTTAAACTTGACCACATTATGACCCTGAACATATTCCAACAATCCAGGTCTACTGACCATAGTGGTCAAGGGATCATGGTCGAATAAGGCAAAATATGCATTAAAAACACAATGAAGCTTGTCCTTATGAACCTGAAAATAACTGTCATTGCAGATAAGGTAGGTGTCTAGTAGTTCATGATCATAGAAGAATGCTGATGTAATTTATGACAATTTGAGTCCCAGGATGCTAGAGAACTCAGTCTTTTATTGAGTACCTTTTCTGTCACAAACTTGTTGACGTCCTCATCCTCTGGAAGAAAGTCTTTCCAGTTGAGGCCAGCTTCATTCCACAATGTTCCTGCCTTTTTATGACTCTGCACACAGAGAAACAATTTTAGAAAATTGTAATGAGGAATGGATAAAAAAAGATTTGCACCAAGCAACCACTTACTAGTCCTTTGCAGAGCAGGTTGAGGATCTCAACAAGTAAGGTAGCAGCTTTGCCTAAAGGTAGCAGTGGTTTGGACACTTCCCTGTGTAAAATGGAAAAAAATAAGTCTGATCAGCAAATTTAAAGTCAGATTAAATTACATATGTAAACGTTTGTACAGAAGACAAAATATATACATAAATTCATTTGAAATTTAAAAATGGTCTAAATATGTAATTTATTTCTCAACATTAATTACAAAGATGCTGATCAAATAAAGGAACTCTAGCCTACATACAAGAAATACTATATTTCATTATAAAATGCCCATTTTATACATTATTGGGTCAACACATCTACAGTCTCAAATTTGTTGCAACAATTAAATAAACCATTAGACCTGAGCAATATAAGCAGCTTTTTTTACCCTCTGTTCTGCACAATGAAACATTCAAGTCACTGGATTCCAATGTTTGTGCAGTTTGCAGCCTTATGTTATTCCTCTTAAACATGTCCATTCCCAAAATATAAATAAGGATGTAAGGTCTAAGGTAGAAGTGAAGAAAGCAGAAACATACCTGAAGAGTTGGCCCATGGGGATCCCCCCTTCATGAAGCATAGGGGTGATGATCTCAGCCAGATAGAGCCAAATATGAGGAATGTCAATAGCCATGTCATCTGCAACCTCCAGGATCTCCTGAATCCTGAGAATGACCAATAAACACATCCTTGATTCTCTTACACTTCTCATGTATACCAAAATAAGAAAGGGAATGGATATTCCAGAAGACTGCCTAAACAGTGATTACAATAACAGAAATGTCCATTAAAATGTTGCAAAATATTGAACAGGAGAATCAATAATGCAACATGGTATAACCATGACTAAACTGTTTTATGGCAAAGAGTCTCATTACTTCATTCATTCCACAGATAGAGCAGAGGTACGTCATTATGCTCACAGCACAATGCATATGGCACCAATTTGTAATATCAATATTTCAAAGACACACTGCATTAACTATTAAGCAATATATACACAGCCTTAGAGTGCTGGGTCCCTACTGCTTAGGTGTGCTGCACCATAGTTGATCAAACACATGTAATATAAATAATGCTAATAGTGGAGGGGTTAGATTACTACAGTGCATAAAAATAACCATGAAGCTGCCATTTAAGTTATAATTATGATTAATGTGTTTTCAGATTCACTGATAGTATTCATGTGCAACTGCATACTTGTAAATTGGTTGCTTTTGCCTGCATGACCAACAGAGGTCACTATAAGAACCAAAGCATTAAAACAACAGTATTTCCAGTGTGAATCATCGTCATATTAGGCCAATATGACTAAAAACATTAAAATCAGATTTCCAAATCAACTACATATGTTTAAAATACAGAGCTAAAAGTGTTATTTTTGTAAACCAAATGCACCTATACAGAGCTGCCTTCCCTCGTACATATCTGACAAAGCATAAACATATATAAATGCAGAAAAAGGAAGGACTTGCTCCAAAATAGTATAAAAACATCATGGGGTTAAATGAATCATATTTAATATGATAAAATCATAAATTGGATCTAATTTAGAGCCAATACTTTGCTTAAAATACTGCTCTTTTGCAAAATATTTGTTTCAAAGCAGAGCCAATTTGTAAGCAATGTCCATTACCATTTTTAAAGCATTTATCCGCTGATACCTGTATAAAGCTAATACTGTGCAATCCTAAAATTTGTCACACACAAGCATATTTTATGTACAGTGTATAAAAAAAAATCCCAACATATAACACCAGTAAATTCTTCGTTCAAGGTTCCTCAGATCCCTTGTCCCATCAGTGTAGGTCAGTGTCCCAGGAGGAGGGCACAAAAGAGGTCATCAGTGGAGCATGTTCACATTACACTGTAATGGCTGTAAAATGTAACTGACTGAAACTCAAACTTCATTAACTTAATTTGGTCTGGAACTGCCATCTTTTACAACACATCCTTGTTTAAACTGAAGCTTAACGCATGTGTGACTAAACAAATTAATAAATAAATAGACCAATTTAACATGTGTAAAACACTTCCAAAATGAACAAAATATTGGTGAGAGTCACACTGCATCAAGGGTAAAAAGGACTGCAGTGCCCCAGACATGTGTGGATGCCTTAAAAATGGATCATATTGTCCAAAGAAAGTGACTTGTGATACTTGCCAACCCCTCAAAATAAAAAATATGAACTAAACACTTGTGTTCAATTAGTTAATCATTAATACTAAATCACATAAAAACACCAGCAGCATCTTAAAGCCTAATCAGACTCAGAGATAGTCTCGGAGATAATTTAACACAGCATGTGTGATGACTAGCACAATACGAATAGGTGTAGTTCAATTTCCCAGTGCCCCTTATATTAGCCCCATACCAATATGGTGAAACTAAGTAAACTTGACACTAAACATGTATTGGCAAGGAAAACTGGGCTGTCTCACCCTTTGTAGTACTGCTCAGTTGGCAGAATGCCAGCACTGGCCAGCTGCCGCAGCAGGAGGCCCATGTGTTCACGGGCGATGGTGCTACGTTCCAAAGTAGATTCTACACCATTCCGTACAAACAGAAACAGCAAAGAGGTGCTGTTCAGCTCCTGCACACACTGTACTGCCTCCTACAGGACACAGGAAAGATTGTAATCACAGGAACATAAGTTGTCAGCTATAACATTTTTGCTGTTCAAATGAATAGCACCAGTTTGGAGCATTCACACTCAGGAATATTTCTGTTCATTAGATGATTGATCGATCGATCGATCGATCTGCCTTTATTGCAAATCACTGTGTATGTGAACTGAAGGCTGGGTCAGGTTATCTGTGTGAGCTAGTAGAATTTCCACTCCATTACCCAATATTATAAATAGAGATCTCTACAATGAACATCACTTACAAAAGTAAAAATTTCAACTAACTAGTGTATACATTTAATCTTGTCCATATCTGTCAAAACGTGCAGTTTTCTGTGCAGGTACTTGCCTTTAGATCATTGATATGGAGATACTCCTCAATAATGGCTGCTGCCTTCTTCTCCACCTCTTCTTCACTCAGAGCTGATTTAGCTGGAGCAGGAGGTGGAGTGGGAGCGGTTTCTCGTTTGACTACAAAACATAAAAAGCAAGCAGCTGAATTTTTAGTGTAATGTAACTTGGGAAGAGTTACTCAGGATCTACTTCACACAGCTTACTTCGGCAATAAAGAAAAAAAATTAAATAAAATGTATATTATATATAAATAAAAGGTGTCCATTACTCTATTTACACAAAAAGTGCCTGGAACCATTCACACAACAGTGGAGTACAGATGTGCAGTGTTGAGTCTAAAAAACATCCCAGGTCAGTCATTTTTCCTCCCAATTTTGAAAGTTCCCCTCTTACCAGTCTCTTTGCTCCTGGCTCGGCCGCCTCGGTCATCGGTCATGCTGGCCACGCGGCGTACAGGGTCCACGGGGCCACGAGCGTCTCCTCCACGAGTGCGCTCCTCATTCTCTCTACTGAAGCTGCGCTTGGTAACAGCGGGACGGTTCCTGTCGAGCGCTCTGTCTCGGTCCTCACGGCTGTCTCTCCGCTCAAACCGGTCGAAACGATCACCACGATCACGCTCACTGCGATCACTGCGTTCACGCTCACTGCGATCCCGACTGGAACTACTTCTGTAGACGAGATGGGAGGAGGTACAATGTATTTGTAAATTAATAAAATTCTTGTAACATAAGAGGAACAGCAGTTTTTAATCAGGGTGTGTAACATTGCCTGCACATTTTTTAAATAAATACAATTACATACAAAATAGTATGCAAACATTAACCTGCAAACATTTGCAAAACTAGAGCCTGTGAATTATGGGGAAAAAGGTTCTTGCAGCTGGAACCTTGCAATTGTCTTCACGCTTCTTTAGCTGTGTATATCAGCAAGAAAATATCCAATATGTGCAGGATCCAAGCCACACAGACAGCACAAATGTAGTAAATCATGTAGCTGCACAGCCTGGTTTAGTGCCCGGTATCTCCTCACTTACTCAGTTCCATCAGTGTAGGTCAGTGGCCCAGACACGTGGCACAAAATGGAGGTCATCAGAGGAGCAGGCTGTGTGTGTGGGTTGAAATGGAGTAGAAAATTAGTGGATTTTAACTTGCCTTTGAGGAACCCTGCGGTCAGAGTCCAGAGCAGAAGAGGAGGAAGTAGATGATGCAGGCTGCTGAAGCGCAGAGAACCTGTTCAGAGTGCTCGATCGGCCAGAGTCTAGGGGAGAGGAGTAAAGTTTACACAATATAAAGCCAAGAAAGTCTACATTTTAGAAAGCCTTTTGATAATCAGTTTATTTCGGTTTGATACACACCCTGTTCAGCACTGGGTTTGGCTCCAGAGCCTCCACTGCTGCCTTTGCCCCAACTGCCCCAAGAGCCCTTTCCTCCTGGGGCAAGGAGCTGGTTATTGAAGTCCAGCGCACCAGGCTGTGAAGAGAGCAGAGACACTAAACTGAATGGCATGTGGCATATATGGTTACAACACAAACATTTTATGGATATTTAATTCATTGTTCAAGTCATTCAAGCCAGGATTGGTTTGGAGGGAAGTCAGAAATTTCTCAACTAACCATTTGACGTCAAACAAGACTGAAAAAACTACATCCCAACTACTGAACATTTTAAAATATTTGATCAGTAACAGTGCTCACTTGGATATAAAGCAAAGGAGATTGAAAATGTTCCAACGTGCCTTTACCAACAGTTTTTTTTATTTATTTTTACGAAAAACCCTCTTTTTACCCTCTAATTACCTCTTTTTTTTAAAGAGGTAATTATAACCCAAACTTTCAGTTTTTATCATAAATATTCCATTTTTGGGAGTTTACTTCTTATCATTACATTTCAAATGAGACGATTCATAATATCAGAAGGCTGCAAGGTGTGAAAGAAAACCCCTGCAGCACTAAAGTTATACCTTGGTGATCTTGCTGAGTCGACTGGTATCGATGGGTCTAGTTTTGGAGGTGATTGGCACAGTGTTCCACCCCTCATCCTGAGGCTGGCTAAGTCGGCCCCCGGAGGAATGTGGCCCGCGAACTCCCCGGCCCTGAGAAGAATCCTTTTTGGAAAGCAGTTGCTGCTGGACTTTAATCTGCTCTCTATGCTCCTCTAGCTCTGCCTCTTTATGGATTTGATCGATCGTCTTCGGGCCCTGATCTCCCCTCCTGGGGACCCAGTTATTCTATTGTACACACACAGAACAATAGATCTGAGAGTAGCACAACAACTTTATTCTCAGATTAACTAAAGTTGTCAAACATCTACACTGAATGTTAAAGAAAAACACAATTCCACATTACTTCCCTCTGATGGGATTGTTAAGGGCTCTTATTACTAGGGTTCAGTCTTGGGGGGACAATGTAGTTTGTGGTGGTTTTTTCCCCCAAATGGAAAGTACTAATCTTTAATGGGTTAGGTATTTACCCGTCTGAGGTCCAAAACATCTTGCAACATGAAGCGGATCCTAGAGGATGTTTTTCTCTCCTTAATAATTTTCTCCATCTGGTTGAAATACTGGTCCATACGAGGCTGCAAGAGAAACTGACTGTGAACCTTCAACATTTAAATATAGTGTCATTTTTATATATAAAGCATATTGCTCAGTGTCTCCATCTTTTGAGCATTCAGTACCTTGGCCTTCTCAAAATCCAGGTCCTTCCCGATGGTGGACAGAAGCCTGCAGAGACACTCCAGGCTCTCCTCATCATGGTTTTTCAGCAGCTTCACAATACAGTCATGCATAATCGGTTCGGTCAACATCTTCAGTTTAAACAGTTCTCCAATAAATTTGATGTTGCCGAGGGAACGGCGACGGGCTTGATCCTTTGCCTCTTCTAACTCCTCCTTCAGACGCTGGCGTTCCTCATCCTGAAGGAACACCAGGATTTGGTTAGAACACTATTCCACAAATTGTTTTATATCGAAGAGAAAAAAAATTAAAAAGCTGGAAACACCTTAAACTAAAACCATCTTTAATAGCCTGCAGTCAGTATTGGTTTTTACACAACAAACATTGATTTTATTTACCACCACGAGTCACTGCTTATGTCCACTGTGTGTTCCAAGTAAAATGGATTTATAAAACAAAAGTTTAAAACACTAGAACGGTCACAGCTCAGCCTGTGTAGTATAGCAATGAAATGCACCACAAAAGACAAAAGGTATGTAACGTGGATAAACTGTACCTCTTTGGCTGCATCCAGCTCTTTCTGCTTCTGCTCAAATATCTCATCGTCATCCTTGTCCTTCTCAAACTCCTTTTGACAGCGGTTGAGCAGCAATTTACGAAAATTCACAGTGACCCCCGGTTTATCTGTGGTGGGGACTTTCAGCTGGGGATTGAAAAACACACAAAATACAATACTATTAACAAAATTACAAGGGGCAAGCCAGATGTGTAGTTTCCGAGAAACAATTCAAAAGCATCCTAAATGATTTAAAATTCATTTGTACAAACATTTTCTTAATACAACTGACTGTTTCTTCTCACTCTAATGTACTTCTTGTGTGAAATAGTTTAAACTCTCACCCCCATAAGGCAGCGGCACATGTTGGCGTAAGCTACAGAGAAGTTGGGTTCTGAGATGGCTTTCTCGAAGATCAGGTCAATGACCCCTTTCAGTCTCTCCTCTGTGTCGATGGTCAGCTCCGTCACCTGCTTCATCAGTTGCTGAAACATCTGTGGGGTGAGTTTATTGAGGACGCTGCGGACTCTGCGGAAAAGCTCCAGGGTCTTCAAAGTCTCTGGGTCGTCCTCATCGTTGTTTTCTACGCGAGCACGACTTTTCTTTACCCCCGGCTTCCATGCCTTCTCTGCCTTGTTGAGCTGGATGTCGTCGTTCAAGGACACAGTGGCGATAATTTTGCGTGGCTCTTTGCGCTGACCCTGCTGAGAGCGACGCGGGCCTGGGGGCTGGATTGTAAAAAGATTATAAACGTTCCCAAATCAAACAATTTTAAAAGATTACAAGCCTCACCACAAACATGGGTAAATCAACAGAATCAAGTCGACCACATTTGATTAACATCCCTCCAACCAAACTTACCATAATTATGACCGTATTATAAACAAGTGTAAGATTACTTAACTCCATGTTTGAGTTAGCACTTTCAGTTTGACACTTATTCTTGTAAAGCACATTTAATGGCCATGTGTATGATAATGTGCTATATGAATAACCTTACCTTGCAGTTAGCCCCATTGTAATTTGTAAAGTCCCATTACTTGTTGCAGATAAACTAAAGTTAAGCTTAAGACTTATTCAATTTCAAGAGCAACTTACTGGTCCTCGTCCAACTCCAGGTGGCTGTCTGCCCAGGTTAGCAAAAGAGGGTGTGAAGTCGGGCCCACAGTTCATCAACCGACTGGGGTCCAAGGGCCTCAAGGGAGTTTTATTCGCCTGCAAAATACAAAAAGGCAAACCAGGGTAGTAATAAAGATGGTCAAAATGTCTCCTCAAAGCACATACATAGAGTTTAATGAAAATAAGAACTCTTCACAAGCGCTATTGCTGGTATAATCAAATCGTATGCAATTTTTAAAAAGTACTTCATGCTCAACAAGATTTTCTTACTTTGTCCAACACAACATCAGAGATGTGTGGCAGGCCCTCAGGTTTATGCATGCTAGCACTGATAAACTGGAAGCCCAGCAGAAACTCCCGGTCATACCGCTTCTTCTCCTCTGGGTTAATAGGCTTCCAGTGCTCTGCAGCAAAGACAGAAAAGGATCTTAAAACCACTACCATTTAAAACACAAGATAATTTCTCCCCTAATTTGAAAAAGAACCCACATCAAGCCATGTTTTAGTGTGCAGCAGTATAAAGAGTGAAGCAATATACTTGTTTCAAGACGTACATTCAGAAGAGTCTTTAGCCACCGAGATATTTTGCTAGAAAACATTACAATATCTACTGCTCTGGCTGAAATAAAGGCCATATTTAAAGTCTGCATTATTTATATATAAAAAAACAAAAAACAATTAAAAAGCAAAAGATTTAGGTTTAATGACGAACATTCAACTGAATCACTTTTAGAAAAAGTTAAAGCTGAAGATTATTATTTTCACCTTCTTTATATTGATATTTCTGCTCCACAGACTTGGTCGCCTCTGGCTCTATATTCTCCATATCCAGCTTGTCTTCTTTCTCCTCCCATGTTTCCTCTGACTCCTCAGTGGCTGGAGCCGGTGGCTCTGAAGGCTGGACTTGAGTGGCCACAGGTTCAGGCGCAGGCTCTTTCTCCTCAGGCTAGAAGAGAGAAGGTTCCGGAAACCACATTACAATGAGCATTTTCAAAAGGCCGGCAACTTCTGTACATTGATTCTCTTCGTCTAACACCCTTGAGGAGACAGCAGATTTCTACAAAAGGGAGAAAAGGCACAGACCTCTTTAAAGGCATCTAGGAGATCTCCCACATCTTTATTATTCAGATCTTTTAACTTCTTCTTCTTCTTTGGCACAGTCAGGACAGCTAGGCAGTGGAGGGAGAAGACACCATGAGATTCTCCAATATACAACACAAAGTTTTTCCTGCAGCGTGTCAGCGTGTCAAACTTAATTCTAGCACCAATATCTTATATTCGCACCCTCACCTTGCATATTTGTCTCCTCAACAGGAGCCTCTTCTGGCTTCACCTCGGCCTTTTCCTGTACCTCCTGAACCGCAGTAGCACTCTCCTGTTCTTGAGGAGCCTCGGGTTCAGACACAGGTTCAACACTGGCGTCAGCCTTCTCTTCAGGTAGCTCTTCATGTTCCTGAGGCAGACCGTTGGGCACAGGGTTCTCCTCAGGCAGTGCTGCAGAAGACTCGGGCTCTGTTTTTTCTTCCTAATTGTGGGCGATACGGCAATAATATAACCAACACTTGACAGATCAGCAAGTTGGTTTATTTAACCATGGTGTAAAGAATATGCAGCAATAAATTTCACAGTGACATTAAAAAGGTTATCCATGGTGAGCTAAAAGGCCAAAATCACAAAAACAGCTTTTTTGAGGATGTCGTTTTTTTATTCTATAGAAATTAGTGCTCTAGTTTATAGTTTATTTTTGTTTAATCTGACTTGGTTCTAAAGGTAAAAATTCAATTAAATTCTTATAACGTCTAAAGTCTTATACCTGTATAGCTCCAATTACAGAAAAACACAAAAATGCAAAGTAGCATAGCCTTCTGTAAAAGAGTAATCCAAGTGAGTGAGTCTTAAATAAACTAGATTCATCCAGATACCTTTGATCACTGATTATGGGATCCATGAGTAACCTTAAACTAGAAAAACTGAAAAAAAGTGATTGGCTCCTCAGCTTGGTTCACTAGTGGTTGATACCCAAACTTTCCCAATGTTCCACAACTACTTCCATTCAATTTTCTAACATGGCTCTGGCGGTCACCAATATACATCTTCCACTGGCCATACAGTTTCCAGAAACAAATGCACCATTACTTTACAGTCTGTACCATCTAAACTGCACAGATGTTCATAGTAATGGGAAATATAGCAAAAACATGTCGCAATATTTTGATATCACGATACACGATATAGATCTTGATACCTTGAAATTTCCTCAGCCCTAAATTACTGCAATATAATTTAGCCAAAGCTCAACATCCTTTTATTTAAAACAAAAGTATAATATAGCAAACTATTTTAAACCAGCTTTAAACATAGCAAAGACTATTTTAAACCAAAGTTTAGTGTAAATTATTTTTAAACTGAAGTTACAAGTCAAGAACAGAAACTAAACTAAATATTTGTGTTGAATCATGTTGGGAGGTTACTTTAAGAATACACTGCAGAAGGTTCTGTCCAAACCATAATTTATAGAAAATGGAAAGATGGTTTAAAGATAGGCTGGTAGTGGTTTTGTTTCACTTTGCAGTAAGTAAGGTTCAGCATCGAGGTATCAATCTGCAGCTAGCATGTCCATAGTGCTTAGATTTGCTGGTGAGGTGAACACAGCCAATACAGCCCAAAACGCCTGAGGCTTTACTGAATTAGAAAGCAGATTAGCTGATTAAACATGAATATTGCTTCAGACATACAACAAAGCAGACGACCACTCTTGTAGACAAGGATAAAGGTAGGTCTATTATAATTTATTTATTTTTTAAATAACCTCTAAAGGGCATTGCTGTCAAAATAACCAGGGAGCAAGAATTACTGAATTGTGTTTTGCTTTTGTATTTCAACCCCTTAAATAATTCAGAATAATCAGTGAAATTGACTAAAATACCTCTTAAAAGATCTTGTAACTTTTACAAATCAGAAAATGAGTAAAATTAACCACATCTTTCAGGTTTAAACATTTCACACCATGTCCAGGCAGCTAATAAGAGTTCATTACCTGTACTGGAGCTGTGGGAGTGGCCTCAACGGTCACTTCCTCAGTGTCATTGGCTGCTGGAGGGGGCATATCCTCAGGGGGTGTGTCAGAAGCAGCAGGGGATATGGAAGCAGAGTCAAAAACAGGTTGTGGCTTTTCAGACAATGGCTCTGGCTCTTTCTCCTTTGGCGCTTCAGGCTCATCCTTCTCCACAATAGCACAAGGCTGCTCGAGAGGAGCTACTAACAGCTCGTTAAGCTCCTCCTGCTTTTGGGGTGGAGCTTCAGGAGGAACAGGTGCATCCACAGTGTCACTCGTTTTAAGCTCTGGAGGAGGGGGGCTGTCTGTGGGATGAAGTGACATAAGAGCAGGTGGAGGAGAAGGAGACGCTCCAACATCATCGTTGACATTCTGAAGAGGAGGAACCTGTGCAGCACTAAGAGGTGGAGCAAGCTGGAGATCTGAAGCAGTTTTCGGCTCAGCAACAAGAGGAGCAGCAGCTTCCTCTGGTGTCTTAGCTGGAGGCGGGGGAGTTGAAGCAGAGTCTGGAGGAGCCATAGGCTTAACACACTCATCTGAAAGAGAACAGGAACAGGTCTCATTATAGAATTTTGAACTGAGAAAATAGATGCATGTTTATGTTCATCAGAAACTTGGGCAAGCAACATGACTGGATCCATTTGCGATGTTCAACCTGATGAATAGGTTGCTGATATTTTTTAAAAGATTAAGAGTCAAATTTAATAGTTCTTTCAAGTATGGTTCAGTTTTGGTTGCCAAGAGTGTACATAATTCAGCATTTTCTATGCAATTTATAGCAGAGATGTCTCTGTACATCAGGGGTGCCCAACTCCAGTCCTGGAGATCTTCCACCATGGAGTTCAGATCCAGCACAGATGGTCCTCGTTTTCAGACACCGCTGAGGGCCATAATCATCTGGACAAGGTGTGTTAGATGAGGGTTGAAGCTGAAGTCTACATGGCTGGAGGATCTCCAGGACTGGACTTGAGCAGCCCTGCTGTACATCCATTGCAAAACATTTACAAAAGGGAACATCATGGCTTGTTCAAGCTACATCTGGACACCAGCTTAATTAAAAATGAGATCTTGATGACCATTTACATGCAGAAGCCCCCCCTGCAAAATGCTGAACACGGTAAGAGTCTTAACTTAATCAGATCATGACTATTCCAACTTCAGTTGTGTTAAAAACAGCAAAAGGAAAAGTTACCAGGCCTGATCACACCAGAAGCTGGTGGCTGTATGGTTTCACCATTGGTTTGCACTAAATCTCCACTAGGAACATCCGGGCCTACAGACTGCAAGAGAAGAACAAAATAGAGGTCAAGTATTTCATCATTATGGTGTATTTGAGCAACGTTCTGCAATGAAACGCATGTAAAATGATGCCAAAGCAGTGACCTCACCTGAGGCGGTGTGGGAGTAGATGCAGATCTTCCACCAGACATGATTTCCTCTGTGATGTCACGTCCTCCCTGATTAGGGTCTCGTATTCTGATCTGCAAGACACATCAAGAATTCTCATGAGGCACAATAAGGATGCAAATATTAAAATTGGGGTCAAGTTAGCTTGGTAGCTTTAGTGCAAACTTTGCTTACTGACTACATCGCTTATTTACATTAAATCACCTTGCTGTCCATTACCTGTTTGCGCTCCCTTTTGTGCTGCTGGGGAGGTGCTTGCTGAGGGGGTGGCGCCTGTTGCTGCTGAGCAGGGTTCATAATAACAGGAGTAGCTGCAACTGAAGGCTGGAACTGCGGCTGAGCAGGGTAATAAGCTCCCGCTGTAGAAAAAAAAAAAAAAAAAAACACGCACCATCAGATAACACTTCAGGTTCAATCACAACCTAAACATTCACGTCCACAAGACAGGTCCATTCAATCCAAGTCCACAATGCAGGGTTGCTGTTATTTTAAACTGAATTTACCAGCTGCCAAAGTGTCAGCCATGACATGTATGCACACCAGAAGGTATAAAACAAAGATTTGATCCCACCTGCACCATTGAATCATCCACATGCAAGTGGCAAGGTCAAATTATTAGAAGCTTAATTGGAACAAACAGGAGAAATAAAGTGGGCCCATGAACAGTTATAGAAAACATGCACAAAAAAATTCCAAGACTCCAACTGAAGACACATGAGGCAGTCGTGTTAATTGACTTTGTAAAGCTAGGTTATGGTTATTTTAACCGTCAAGCAACAATGGCTACATTAACCTGGTTTTACAATAAGTAGAGTCAACATTTTAGAGCAAGACAAATCTGATCTAGTCCTGTAAACTGTTAAAGAATTTAATGCATCCATTAAATTGCCAATAAAACAAACAAAAAAAGTCATGTTTCCTGGTCAATCTGCTCAAGCCTGAAAGCAAACATACATTTAAGGAACTCTAGCTTGTATAGCCCCCATTCCAAATCTGTAAAATAAACAGAATGCAATGACTTCACATCTCAAACCCATATTTTATTCACAATAGAACATCGAAAACAACAAATGTTGAAAGTGAGACATTATCACATGACAGCACTGCATTAAACACCGATTCATGCCCGTTTTTAAATATAGTGCACATCTGTCAAATCGCTGCATGGGCTGAGGAACACTTCCAGAAACCAGTTCACCATACGATACACAAATGCAGGTTGAAGCTCTATGGTGCAGAAAAGCCACATGACCACTGAAATCTCATTTAAAAAAGCTCATTTAAAATGGAAAGAGGGAAAGTGGAAAGATTTATCAGATTTGAAATGACACATCTGTAAAGCCACCACCAATGTTGACAGGTTATAGAGCAACATTTGCTCCCATCCAGATGATGTTTTTTTAGGGAAGTCTTTGCATAGTTTAGCAAGCGAATGCGAAACTGTTTAATGCATCCATTACAAAAGCATGACTTCCGAGGATACTACAGTAGTGAACATGACCCAATCCCAACTTTGAGATGAGCTACTGCCATCAAAAGCAAACATTTAAATGTTACATTGTGAATTAAATATGGGTTTGAGATTTGCAAATCATTGCATTCAGTTCATATTTACATTTTACACAGTGTACCAACGTTTTTGGCACTGGGGTTGTATGCAAACAAGTTCTTGTAACAACTGAGTGATTTGCTGTGGCATGCCCTTTAATAACTTGAATTAATTAACATGAATTAAGTTGTTCTACTGCTCTCCCGCAAAGTAAAACCTAAATAGTTTATAATATTTTTTCCTTTAAAATTCCTTGGAATTTACATGGCATGTTAAAAAGCAATCAATACATTGCCCAACTTTAGAGACTGCTCCAATCGAAACACTGCCCTAAGCTGTTGCATGATGTCAGATAAAAATCCCAGTACAGGCTGCCTCATGGGCCTTTGAAGTCATGGGTCACCGTTAAGGTCTTGGCAGCAAAAAGGGGAAGGTGCATGCTCCCAGGAAACGTTTTTTTAATAGGAGAGGGGAATAAACAAACAAAAAAACCCAAACAAGCAGCCCTGCGTTACAGACTCACCGGGGTAGCGCTGGGTGGTGAGAGGAGCAGCGTGCAGAGAGATTCGGCCATTCTCTCGGCCCGTCCCCCTCCCCCCACCCCCCCGCCTTTCCCTCGCTGCCAGAGAGGCTTCTGAACTCAGCCCAAAGAGAGAGAGCGCGCACGCGAGAGAGGGGGCGCAAGAGAGAGAAAGAATGAAAAAGAAGGTAGGAAGTGAATGACAGTAATCAGAATTTACATATTACAAGGCACAATGGAGCTAGAGAGGCAGCAAAGTGAGAATGAAAGACAAGAAGTAGAGACAGCACAAAGCAGGATTTGCTATAAAACTAGATACGTGGGCATTTCATCATAAGGTCAATACTACTTGCTATGCAATGTTCTGTCTCATAAGACAATTCATGACTGATTTCCATGCAACAATATCCAGCATGCATTATGCAAATGTATCACAACCATTGCAAAGTCAATCTCTACGGTCTGTTGGCCTAGTCACTGGTCTGTAGGATAATAAATGTTATGAAGCTAAAGTTGTGTTTACACTTACCTTAGCCAAACAGTCAGAAATGAACAATAGCAATAACATTTATTCATGATACCAATAATGAAGTTTTTTTTTTTTTTAAATCTCATATTAACCAAAGGTAATGATCGTTTCTATTGGAGGATTTAATTTCTGGTTTATTTGAACTATCCATGTTCCATTTATTAAGCTGGTCTTTCGTAGCAATTATGAGGTTATGCAAAGTTCATGCTGGTAAATACCCCCCCCTCCCAACGTAATGAGCTTGTAGGGATTTTTGTTTAGAACCTCTAAATACATAGGTGTCAAACTCTGGCCCACGGACCAAATTTACCCCGCAGTGTAATTTTATTTTGCCCACGAGACAATACCACATGACTACTAGGAGTTGGCCCGCCAGTATTTTAGAGCGAATGTATCGCTACTGCGGAGTGAATAACAACTCGATAACTACAAACCCCAGAATGCTCTGCGCGTCAATCAGCACAGTCTCTCCTCTGTTGACTGTCGTCATAGCAACCTTATGCTAATACTGTGCCGTGCTACTCGCCAAAAATGGCAAAAAAACAACAACCAGAAAACAGGAGCTTTCTGAGCTTTCTGGCAGAATATCTAAAAACATTAATAAACTACCATCCAACAAGAGATGACAAGGTATCTGACTTGGACACAGTAGATCAGTATGTAGCAAACTGAGCTGTAATAAATATTTTTTTCTGCACGTTTTCTTGCTACTCCAAGGCATGAGCTTGAATGGTGGCATGCTCATTGAAGAAGATTATTAGTTTGTTTATTTTATGCTTGCTATTTTATTTTAAATGTATTGTTAGTCTGTGGAATGTTACTGTTGAAATATGAATCAAAAAGCTGTAAAAAAAAAAATAAAATTATATTTTATCTAAGAAATGAATGCCATTGATCTGTATTTTTAATTCAAAATTCAATTTTGCATGTGTGCAATATTAAGTTATAAATTGCATAGTATTAAACTTTGCTTGTTCCATATTCAATATTTAAGCAAAACCTGTTTATATAAAAAGGTTTGTTGTTATATCCGTGTAAAATTTCTCTCAATAAATATCAATGTTGACCTGCGACTTTGTCCAAGGTTTAAATTTTGGCACACTCTGTATTTGATTTTGACACCCCTGCTCTATTAAAACATTTATTTTGCAGTTTGACCAGCTAATTAGCTGTCCGGTTGTGTTCAGCTAATGGACACACAAAAAGGTACCATCAGTTTATTGCAGTGTGATAATTTGAGCAAACTCATTAGCCAGGCTTCTATTAAGCTCACTAACCTCACAGCCATTGCTTGAAGGGAAGAAGAAACACACATTTGTCAAGAGATCATGTCCAAGGCGAGCTGGCTAACTGAAAACACTTACTAAAAAACTACTCCCTGGTCTGTAACCCGGTCTCAACATTATTGAAATTAGTTCTAATGGAGTCTGAGCACAGGAGGTGAAATGATTCTGGTGCAAGATGACAGCCTAGACAAAAGTTGACATGGGATCTGCTGTTGCTTAATATAGACTCTTACCATATGTAGAACCATAATCAGGATTTGTTCCAGAGAAGAAGCTTGTAGGCGTGCCGGCCACGGAATACTGCTGGGCCTGGGGAACGTATGGAGAACGGTACTGTAGTACACAAACAGAGAAAGCAAAAATTCATTAAAAAAAAAAACTATAATCACTCAAGGGACCAAACAAATAAATCTGTCCGCTGCAGAGAAAATGCAGTTTCAGAGAAAATTTAAGAACCAAACTTCTGATTGAACTGATAGTTTTCATGAAATGGTTCTGAATATGCCACTACTGTTTTCAGTACTTTGAGAGTTTTGAACTATGAATTGTGTCCCTTCTCTTAATTATGTTGACACCATAACCACTAAATTACAAAGCAACTGAACAGATCAGACCCAGGAACAGTAATATAATGAATATGACGACAGAATGAACATTCCCTTACCTGTCCAGAAGGGATGAAGTATGCTGTGCCCTGAGAGTTGGCAAACTGCAGCTGCTGCTGTGGAATCATCATCATCTGGGAGCTAGGGGGATAAACATGTGCCGGGGGCACCGGGCGGGGAGCGGCACTGGGGGGCACCCTCTGGGCACTACTGGGCAAACTGGGCCGGTTGTGGTAATACTGCTGCAACAGGAAGGAACGGGAACGATTTCAGGACAACCAATTAAAATCATAAAAGGAGTAAAAGATTGTACAGCCTGTGGAACAGTTCACACAGAAAATCTCAAGAAGTGTGTGGGGGTGCTGAACGGTTTCCTACATCTATTGTCCACAAGCTGAATGGGAAGGGTAAACATTAAAACCATATCAGGATGATTTTGCATATAGTATCGTATTTCCCCAACGATAGGCTGCGGCTTATACATTGATTTTGCAAACCTGATAGCGTGGCATTGGCTTAAATGGAGCGCTCGATCTAAAAACATGAATACACTCGCTAAAAGTATAATTCAGTGCACAGAAAGACAACATCCCCAAATGATTAGTTGAATTTAAATGTACCATTTAGTGCAGCAACAAACAGTTTGAAATGCAATGCAAAGCGAAGATAGATCAGTGACAGGTCAGTAAAAAGCGTGGAACATGGAAAGGGTCATTGCTTATGTTACCTTTCCCGTGCTCACCCAACTGCCCAACTTCCACAAACACTTCTTCTGAACCAGCCAGCGCAGAAACTCACCCTGATGGCAGAATTCCATTTCTGAGACCCATAACTTTCTGTTCTCTCTCACAGAGCACTGTGCTCCCCGTTCCCATTTCCAAGCTGCTCCAACATGCACTGCGTGTCTCTCGCTAACAAACTACAAACTACGCTCTTTCCACCCCCTTTTCCGCCTGCACTACCCATCCGTTCTCCGCTCCACAAACTACAGTCCATAATGCATTGTTGCCCCTACAATACTCCACTGGAAACCAACAAATTGTGGGAACGAACATTGGTTAGCAGTTAGACTAGCCATCATGTTAGGACTTGATGCCCCAAAATACACAGATACTGTATAATGTAAAATAAAAGCATATAGTTGGGGAACTACAGTATATATGAACCAAGTGCATGGTATGGTTATCCAAAATTTCAAAAGACTTAAAAAAACAAAACCATTTCTCTTTCATGACCACAAATAGTTATGCAATATGAACACAGTGATTCAGCAAATGATAACAGTATTGTACAACAGTGCACCAAGCTGCCGATATACAACCGACAAACCTAAGCCATAGCATTACTGCACGGGTATCAAAGCATTCTCAAAATGTACTTTTATATAATAAGCCTTTAAATATTCCTAACATTTGATTTGCTGTTTTGTTAAACAAGCTTTTGTAGCACTGCGAATTTGATGAATGGGTCTCAAAACTGACGCTAGTTAATACCTTACATTATTAGGATGAAACATTCTGCAAGCTGGACTCTACTGAAAATTAGTACTAAATCAAATGTGAGCTAGTTGTTTTACAATCTTTCTGCTCTGCTGAAAAGCTTTTTCTAAAATTCTTTAGTAGGAGACTGAATTCATATGCATTGGAAACTTCAGCATCATTTCTATTATGTAATCAAAGGCCTGATGTTGCAATACTGAAGATAAATAATAAGTCTGTACAGCAGACCAAAGTTCAGGCAACACAAAATTGAGTTGCCACATTACATCTGCAGCAACTGCACCACCATGCTGCAGAAAGGGCCCGTGCATGCACACACCACAGAAATACTTATCTGACATCCTGAAAGACTCCGAAGGTAAGGTAAAAAGTTACCTGCAGTGACCTGAATCCACCCTTCAGCCGCAACCCACACCAAAAAGAGACGGAGAGTAAAGGAAAGAAGGAGCAAAAGAGATGAAAACACGAACCAGCGGTTAATCAGTTAGCTGTTAGAAGCAGCACAAATAAAGCAGATATGAGCACAATTAGTTGAAATCAGCGATCAGAGCTACAGTGAGAGCACAAAGCAGCTATAAATCTATATTTCAAGGTCCTGCCCTACATCTCTGAAAGTGACCAATTAAAAAAAACGTATGGAACATTAAAAACCAATGGTAATAAAAGTATTTTTAGGAAAATACTTTAAAGTAACAGTCCAGTGTTTTTCCAAACTAAACTATTACCTATGATTACCAGACAAGTTCAACACATTTCCCTGGACTTGGGAGACAAATGCTGTAATAAAAAAAAGCATTTAAATAATTTCAATCTTAAGACGTAAGGCTCAAATGTTACTTGGCCGTCATGGTGACAGAAGCCTACAGAGCTATGCTTTTAGGAGAAAAAACGTTTACAATTTTGACAGTGGTAAACATACGTTGGAGTCAGGCCAACATGAAAAAAGCTTTAGAACTTCCTTAAATATTAGTCAAATGCCTATTCATACAGGACAGACGGATCTGTATTTGATTAATTACTTTTTCTGAAAAAAGTTAGTACCTGTTGATGTAATGCACGTGGCCCTGGAGCAAACTGGCAGGACAGCAGGAGAGAGAGTGAGTGATCAAAAGAGAGGCAATAGGACAGATCTGAATTTGCATGCACACATCCCTCAAACATGCAAAGCAAAGTTAGTGCAAACACTCAGAACTTAGCCACAAGAAGCAATGATAACGGATTATACGCCACATCTGTTTGCATGTACCTGTCTGGGCTGTGGTGCAGAGTTCATTTGTGGAGGTCCAAAGACGACAGAAGGGGCCTGGCCAGGGGGGTAGGCAGCCTGCACACAAACAATGAATCAAAATTAAAAATAATAAACAATAACTTATT
>JBBIGC010000041.1:27832501-27852753 GCA_037576955.1 Lepidarchus adonis | reverse complement strand
TGTGTGTGTGTGTGTGTGTGTGTGTGTGTGTGTGTGTGCGCGTGTGTTAAAAAGCTTCTGCTTCTTTTTAAAGCACATCCTCGTCTTTATGAATTGTAGTTTCATTTTCTGATTTGTGTCACAACTTGGTGTATAAATAAATAAATATTTATTAATAAATAAATACATTAATAAATACAACCAGGACCCATTTATGCTTTTCAAAAAAACAAAATATTATTAAATTGTCTACACTCTTAAACAGGACAGAAATTTTACTCCAAATTGTAAATTGTAAATACTACATAATTGTATTGTCCCTTCGCGAATCGACCCAATCAAAGCGCACCACTCATCCGAATGCGGTCCCGCCCCCTCCGCGCAAGCGCAGTACACCGCTAGCTCCCCTCGCTTACATCTCCGGCGGTACATTTCACCAACAAAAGTGAAAGTATTAGCGTTTTGTTTTTCTTTGTACGTATTCTTAGCGTTCATGAACGCATTCAAACTCCATTTAACATCCCCCAAAGCGTAAATAGAGTACATAAAATTCCCACTTTAATCATCAGCATGACCAAACTGGATAAAGTGGCGAAGCTAGCTTCGTGATTGAACTGTCCGTTCCACCTTAAATGCTGCAGCAGTTTCATTCTGGCGCCAGTACGGGCGCCCTACTGTAACTGAAGGACCATTTAAGGTGGAACGGAAAATTCGAGTAAGAAGCTGGCGAATAGGAAGCCAACTTCAACCTCCTATAAAGTGAATAATATCACCTTTTACAAACCCGCCATGTTTGTGCTGGGCTCATTGCTTCACTCTGGTCACTTATGTTGGGGGCCGAAGTTGCTATGTGCATAATATTTCACAAATCGTGCAAAATGGGCTAATTTTATCAACCTGTTTGCACAATTTTGTCAACACGAAATGCTGTTCTCTGTAAGATGCTGTTACCATTGCTTTGCAACTTTACTGAACGTACATTTTCTTTTTCATTTGTCAAAAAGTGATGCACGTAGGGATGTTAAAGCAGCTTCAAGTTTTAGTGAAGGCATGTGTTAACGTTACTCTCCACGTCAAACACACTTTTGTAACTCTATTCCTCCACCAGTTCATCACAATTTGTATTTTTATCGCATGCACTTGCTTATATTTTGAGAGTGGATTAGCAGGTTAGCTTTAGCATGAAATGTACCTCAGTGGAGTAGTAGGAGCTGCAGACCACAATATCCCTGCAGCTGCTACTAAACTGGTCATTAATCTCTCGAAAAATGTTTTGAGTTGCTGTTGGTTATGAAAAAGCAGATATTTACCTGTTATGGCAGTGAACTGCTGGATTAACCCCTTCAGCCCCGGCGCTGCTGCGTCTCCGAGCGCCGCCATCTCACTGTCAACAACACAACCACACGCATGCGCGCATCTGACCAATCACAAGCGCTATGTGAGACACAAACTCGTTTCGTCACTCTGCTGGGATTTTGGGTAATGTAGTTCGCGTGTGTGTATGCGGGCGCGTGTATTCTGTAAGAACTGTTGTAGGCTTTTAAAAAAATGCTAAAAAAAAACAAAAAAAAAAAACAATGTCAAATTTCACAAGATAAATGCAAGCCAATATACATTTAACTGGGTGTAATCATTTATAAAATATAGAACTGGAGAAGTGCTTCCATCCTGGTGCAAAACAGCAACAATAATTTTAATATAGCAAGGTCAGAGTGGCTAAAATGTGACTTAATTAAAATTACATATTGTTTCCCATTTCAGTTTATTATACAGCATTTACTATATATACATAATTTAACACATAAAAATACTGCTTTATTACCCACAAGCAAGCATGCAATTGTAATGTTTTGTTACTTCCCTAATATTCAGTATTTAAAGAATGCTTTTATAAACATTTATATGTGCATACTTTCATAAAATGGTCTGCAAAAAGAGATTTTAAATATGATTAATAATAAAAATCAGCACTGTCATATTGTATACCATAATCATGCTACTGGAAACACAAGCCACCATTTTTCAAATTAATTTTATTACTTTGTTTATAATACATTCAGTTCAAAACTTTCAACCAAGCACTTGTAAAACATAATTAAAAAAATAAAATAAAATATAATAAATGTAAGGAAAAAAACACTAATTGAAACAAATCCTAAACAGAACTGGTATGCGTGATGAAACATAGGCAGAGACCCTCAGATCTAAAGGACTGGCTCAACCAAACATGCTTATTATGCATACAAGCCAATAGCCACTATTAGGTACAACTACACTGGAATAATGGCAACTATTTTGGTTGGAACAGTTCCTTTAAAGATTAGCGAACCTGCATTAACTGTTAAAATTCAACACATCCATTGTATTTTGTGTTTATCGATGGGCCCTGGTAAAACTGGTAAGACTGCTTTTGTCTACTACAGGGTGCCAAGCTTTAACTGAAGCACCCCACCCCCATCCACACTGAAACCATTTGCTCCCATATTTGTGATCTTTTCTGCTCTGTTCACTCTTTATTAATACCCATTCACTTTAAACATTGAAACATTTTAAATCTACTGTCTGCAATTACCATTTAAACCAATCTTAGGTTAACCAATGTTGCCCTCCCTTTAATTTCACGAGCACTTGTTTGGTTTATTATCTGTTTTAATATCGTTTAAATGTTCTTGTTGAATAGAAATTATTTAAAAAATGGTTTGAATGCGCAAGGTTGTCAAATTATAGGAGTTATAACAGCAACCCTGATTTAAACGAGCTTTTAAATACCTGACGGCAGCATTAAATCCCCAAAACAACACTACTCATGGATGGTATTATTGAAGTTTTACTCAGTTTAAGTTATCGTGTAGGTAAAGGACAGAGAATGACCTGTTTCTATCCTCAAGTAAGGATAGAAGAGCCTACAGCTGAATTCATAAGGAAAAAAAATAGTAAAAGACTTGGCCAAATAAATTATTTTTATCTTTTAGCTATGATGTAATTGGTATTTACTTGGTGATTACAGTTTTACTTATAAATACAGCGAAAAAAAATTAATCAACATGTCTACATGCTTTAGATTTTCCCATATCAAAGAGATCGCTCAGATTCCATGGAGGGGTTGCTGCAAAAAAAATTTAAATAAAATAAAATAATAAAAATAAATGCCTTTTCTGATCTGACATCAAACTAAAATGCCATTCTTTTAGTGTGATAACACAGAGGTGTGTGTGTGAGAGAGTGCATTTTCATTTTCCCTTCTAAAGTCACAGGGTCTTTGCCCTAAACTGAAAGAAGAATTCATCAAGCCATTCATACTATAGCATAGGTCAAAAGAAGATGAGGTTAGCTTCTTACCAGCCAGCTTCGGGTTCGAACAAGAAGCTAGCAACTAAGAAGTCCACCTCAGCCTTTTGTAGGTCAAGGGAAGTGTTTCTGTGAGAGTGAAAGTAAAGGGTGCCTGCATACAGGCATTATGAGTGTGCGGTGTGTGTTATATCTAAAAGTGAGCAAAAGCAGGGTTTTGCAAGAGGAAGAGCAGCTGGAGTGTGTGAGGAACACATGACGCCAGTTTTAAAACGACCTCTGAGTTCATCTGGCCATTCTGGAGTCAGTGACACGTTTAAAGAAGAAACTCCAGCTCTAAGCTGGTTCTCTGTGGGGAAAAATTTACATTTTTAAAAAATAAACAACCATCACACCACATGGGAATACTGCATGCGAGCATGAATAGATTTCTTCTAAACATGTTTAAATTCATTTTATCCAGTGAAATTGTCTTCAGACACAAAGATGTGGACATTTTCTTGCCAAAAACCCACCAGATCTGATTAATGAGCTCTTTATGTCGCCCGAATGTTAATATTGCAACATGCTACAAACAAGATAAGACTGTAAAATTAACTGATGACACATAAAAGTGCCAAAAATCACCTGTTACTCTGTACCAAGCTTGCTGGCTTATGGGGCATTAAACATGTATAGAGCAATATTAACATTTTGACTACACAATGACCTCATCATTTACATCACAACAGCACTCATTTCCAAATCCACCGTCACTTTTCCCAAAGAGAAAAACAGCTTTGACCTGGTGATCGTTCAGTGCTAACAAGATGACAACCTATTCTCAGAGGTCCACCCAGAAGGTGACTGGAGATGGGGGGCTGGCACAGGTGGGACGGGACTAGAGGTCAGACGGTCAGAAGCGGATGAAGGTAGCGTCAATCTGCCGGACGCTGGGCAAAGCCAGCATGATCTTGCGCCTGTACTGAGGGTCCTTCTGCAGGGGGTTCCGCTCCAGGTAGACCGTCTCTAAACCTTTAGCGTTTTTCAGCTCGTCCAGATCGCTCCAGTTTTCTATCTGGTTGTCGTTCATCTGAGAAGGTTAAACAGAAATGCTACAAATGACTAATAAACATTGATTCTGAAAGGGTCATTCTGATCGGCTTGGAAAGAAATGACAAATGAGATTTTTACTTTTGTTTTTTATTAACAGAATTGAGCTGGGAAAGTGTATGTTTTACAAAGGTTTATTAAAAGACTTCAGCAAATATGAGCTGAATATACATACAAACTACAAAACCTGTAAGGTCAAGTTTTAGTGTTTTATTCAATTTGACAAAGTGAAATGCAAAAACGACTGGTGTAATCTGAAAAGCATTGTGCTTCAACATTAGTAGGAAGCACAAACAAATTGTAGATCTGATACCATATTTCCCCAGCGACAAGCCGTGGCTTATACATTGATTTTGCAAATCTGGTATTGGGTTCTTAAATGCTATCTAATGGCAGGACAGGACATAATGCCACTACCAGTATAGAGCAGCAAAGGTCTAGTGCAGTGGTTCTTAACCTTGTTGGAGGAACCGAATCCCAGCAGTTTCATATGCGCATTCACCGAACCCCACTTTAGTGAAAAATAAAATGTGATTTTTTTCAAATTCAAGACATAGATATTTTTTTACTGGTGCACAAAATGAGCCGTGCACGAACATCACCTTGTTCAACGAACAAAACCGACACAATTCTGCTGGTGCGAGACTAGAGTTGTAAATCCTGCAGATATGACGCTCACTCCATCACGTTCCATGATACATGTGAACCCATGTTGGACATATTTGTCAGACTACTTTCTTCTTTTGCCCGACATAGGACATTTTTTTTTTTTTTTTTTAAATCACACAAAGTACTACCATGACAGTCACACGTTGACTACTGAGCGCTAAATTCCCCACAGCACTGATTGGCCAAGCAGTGTAGCATGATCATCTGCAGCCAGTGATGGCCAAGTGGGACGTGTCTTCACGAATTTACAACATAATTCGGGTGTGTTCGGACCTCCGCAGCGGAGGCTCTGCCGAACCCCTGAGACTGGCTCACCGATCGAACCCAGGTTAAGAACCACTGGTCTAGATGTTTAGATGCTTCTACTCCAGATCAGTAAATTCAGTAAAGCTGCAGGTAATAACATGGTGCAACTTATCTTAGATAAACATAAATGAGCATTTTAGAGGCTTATAGAGTGGGACAGCCTATCGTTGGGGAAATACAGTATTCAGACATTGTAAAATCAGACACAATTAATAAAAAAAAATTACCCTCCAACTTCTAGCATTAGATATTAGCATTCCAGTTCAAAACAAAGCAGCACAATCTGATGAATTTGTAATTGTATGAATGTTTTCAGGACTGTTTTTGGTTCTGAGATGCACTGATTGAGGTGACAAAAGCCAAATCTCCACATCACTACACCAACAGTTCTGCAGCAGTGCAGGAAACCGTGGGCCAAGTGGATTGTGTAGCCATGCAAAGCAGTTTGTAAACCTTCTACATAACACCAGGAGGAAATGCCTTTAAATATGTCAATGCTCATAAACTGACACTTACCCAGAATTCCTGTAGTTCTGTTAGGTGACTTATGTTTTCAATTTTCTTTATCCTGTTTGCTGCAATGTCCAGTGTTGTCAGCTTTTTCTGAGAAAAAAAAACAACCAATCAGGAACTGAGACAGAAGTAGACAGGGAAGGAAAATCACTCTGTAGATATTTCAGGAAGCAAGAGTGAAATCTAACAGCACAGCTGGACATGAGGACACATCTAAGGTATCTGAATTTCCTCTGAGAAATGGTGGGACACAGGATATCATATACAGAATCATATTTGAATTGCACAGTGCTATTGTAATAATAAAAAATATGTTCCATTTCTTTTTCTTTGCTTTAAAAGAAATAGATGGTTTGGTCTATAGTATAAACAGCACACACCTGACAAGTTATGGCAACAAATGTAGTTACAGAAACTCCACTGCATTGTACTGCAACAAATATTCTATAACATTCCATAAGTTTGATCATTAAAAGGGAAAGTCCATTCAAACACCAGAAATACTCATTTTTAATTCAAACCCTAGCGATGAGAAAAGACAAGATTATTTTATAGTATTAGTTTATATGTAAGATTGGAGTTACCAGCTCCACACACTGAAACTTTTAGAGACATTCTGCACAATTTCACAATCATTTTAACTCTAGACACAGTAACTCCAGAACACAAGCTAGCGGGCATGTTCACAGTGCATCTATTATAAAGAATAATGAGAAAAGAATAATGTGCAAGCTAGCTAGCTGTCCAGAGCTATAGGAAACCTACTCTGACCACACAAGGATTTAGGCTTAAAGCTTTAGGTCATGCTTTCGTATGATCTTGGTGGTATCCAACAATTCATAAACTTGAATTACTTCTACATTCCCTGACAAAAGTTGATCAAAAAGCTTCCAGTTTTAAGAAAGCTGAAGAAAAAGACACTGTTTGTACTTTTGCTCAACTCTGCAATAAGTCAGCAACTTATTCACAGTTGCTAGTTTAGTATTTTATTTCATTTTAATCAAACTATAAAAAATAATCAGTAATTTTATTTACTTGTAATATTAGATACAAAATACAAATTTAGCCAAATACAAATTTAGTAACAAACTAGTAACAATATATTACAAAATTTGATAGAATAGTGTTTAAGTGAAATATCTGAAGCTCATGTAATATTTCATTAATTAATTATATATCAAATATATCTGAGATCATATCCAGTAGAATCTGATATTAACAGCTCTACTGAATTTAAATAAAAATGACTAACAATTAATAAAAATAAGTCAGCAATAAACTTTGCTTACTGTGATGCAAAACAAAATCACAATCTTAATAATAATTCTTAAACATAACAAGAACACATTCAGTATTAATCATTTAGATTTATAACAGAAAATAATCCTACAGTTTAATGGTGTAAAAAACAAAGACATACTAGAAGTCAATAAAACATTTGCGGCATCATCATAATGTTTTCTGAACTTTCCGGTGTTTTGGACTTACATTATTCTCCAGGCCGTCAATAACCTCAATGCCATTATGACTTAGGTAGAGTTCCCGCAGGTTAATCAGGTTCTGGAGACCCTCTAGCTTTGTGATACGATTGCTCTGTGAAACAGAAGCAGAAATCAGACTGAGGAAGGAAATGATATGGAAAAGATGCAATCACCTTTGGTAACTGTAAGTGAGGATGGACGACGAGCTATACCTGAATACTGAGGACAGTCAGGCTGTGCAGGCCGTCCAGATTCTGTAGTTGAGTGATTTTATTTGTTCCAAGAAACAAACTATCCAAAGAGGTAAGAGCGTCTAGATTTTCTATCATCTAGTTAAAAAAATTAAACAATGTAAGACTTTAATAAAGTAATTCTGCAGCATTTTTCACCACTGAAACCAAAAAACCTTAAAGTAAAAAGCAACGGGTACTATGGGTGTTGTAAAGTTGGATGACACTTAACAAGAAAAGCTCTGTTAATACATTGGGTCTCATCCTTACAACTGTACTGTCAACATGAAACACTATGAGGAAGGAATTTAAATGAGCAAATTTGGCAACTATTGGCGTCTATTATAAGTGTGTTTTCTTGGCTTACAGGCCAAATTGATCAGGTATTCCTTTAAGGTACAAAGCAAAGTACAAATTATTCCTAGACCCACTTACCCTGATGCGATTGGACCCCAGCTCCAGCATGTGAAGGCCAGCTAGGTGTTCAAGGTTAGCGATGTTTGATATCTTATTGTGCAGCAGGAAGAGCTTCTTTAGCTTTGTTAGTCGTTCCAGGCCTTCAATCTTCCTCAGTAGATTAAATGATACGTCCAGTTGCCTGTCACATTCACAACCAGCGGATTAACATAAATTCATTATTAGCAGTTGCACATACACTTCTGTTTAGAACAACACAGTCTTAATTCTGCTTCTGGTTACTCACAGTACTGCAGTCTCAACAAATCCCTACTTCAACACACCTGATTCAGCTCCACATGGTTTCGTAATCAGCTAATAACCTGGATCAGGTGTGTTGAATTAAAGAATACTTGGAATTTTGCAATTAACTTGAAGCTTGGAATGGTGTCACCTTTGAGTTAATTATGTATAAGTGACACCCTAAAATGGCTCTCCAAAAGTTCTTCAGCAAAGGCAATGGTCTGATTTAGTTATTCTACAGTTACTAATCAAAAAAATGTTCTGTGGTTTAAACAGAAGCATTTTAAGAGTAGAAAACAAGAACAGCTGATTCTCTGGGTGTAGCTTTGTATGTCAAAGACCACTGCTGTAGACAAGGAGAGACTGTGTACAAGCCTCCTTGTATTTAACTCACTCCAGCTCAGTCAGGCACTGCAGATTCTCCAGTTTGCGAATCTGGTTGTCGTAGAGGTCCAGCTCCCGCACAGAGACCAGGCTCTCCAGGTTCTCAATCTTTTTAATCAGGTTTTGTCTGAGAGAGAGAGTCTGAGAGAAAACAACGCTTTAAATAATTATATTCTTTCATTCTCTAAGAAATTTCTTCATTGTTTTCTTGTTCATGTCACTACAGGTAAAGATATTGAAAATGTTTTTGTGAGCAATATGTATCAATTTATAATAGAAATAAGAACAGAATTACGAATAAACAATTAAATATAAAACCCGCTGTTTTTAATGTATTGTACTTTCCTGGTTCAAAATCTGATCAGTGGAGCCATGTTTGAAGCCATGTACAATACTTAATATTAGAGATGCACTGAAAATTAAGCCAACAAACATTTTCGGATGAAAATAGCAAAAAATTAAAAAGACTTTTAAAACTTGTAAAAAGCCCTTGTATGCGCACAATGCCATGGGGTTCATACTTTTGTTAACGTCAGGATTAATTCTTCATTTGAAATAAAAAACATCCCGATCGCAATGCTGATGATGAAACAGATGTGGCACAGAAGAGGAAATTCCCTCCCAATACACCCACTGCATCTGTGGCAGAATACTGTTATATCTTTCATCAGTTTTTAAGACTTCCACACGAGTGTCGAAATCAAGTATTTTTCTCAGATTTGTAGCGTCAGGTCGGCTGTGCATTCGGATGACGTCAAAATTTTAAAAAGTGATGACTTTAATGCACTTCGTGTTTTATGAGGGAAGATATTTAATTTTACAATCATTCAGCAGTCATTTTCATATTTTCATACACATTTTCAGAATTTTTTACAACACTTCAGTCATTTATAATTACAAAGTAATATATTTCAGCTTTTAATGAAAAGAAAATCAGATCCAGGGAATTATCACTAATATTAATACGGCTGGTTGGATGAACAGACAACAGTTGAGCCACATTGATAGCTCAGTTATGCTTGCTAGGTCAGCATTCGCTAGGTCTTAGCTTTCACTTGATAAAGTTCTCTGACTGCATGACTGAGATGTTTGTTAAAGCTGAGTGAGAAGGAGGATCCACATTAGCATTGCTGTCTATGGAAGTTATGCTCAATATTTTAAAAATGCTTGGGGGTTGGGGGTGGATAATACTCACCTTAGCCTTCTGCAAAACCTCAAGTCCCTCAATCTTCCCGATTCGACAGTGGACCAGATCCACATCCTGAAAAGAGGAGAATTTATTTATTGTATCTTAATCACTTAAAAATCACCAATTAAACTTTTTAAAAAAAATCTCTTTATGGTTTTCCAGTTAATGTCCTAGTTTCACTTTTGTAAATAACTCTGAGGGAAAAACTCATTTTAAAACCTTAACATAATGCTAAGGATCAACACCTATTAAAGATTTATTATATATAGTCAAGACAATAATTACTTATTTTTATTTTATTTTTAAGAGTGCATCCTCTTTGTTTAAACAAATAAGTGCAAAGGCATAAGTTCATTGTTCATAAGCCATTAATAAATTAAAAGCCATACCAAATAAAATAGACTTATTTCCATTTTCTGTTTCTTGAACAAAAATCTAATCAAATCCTGAGGTGCCAACAGATTCCCATGTCAACTACATATATCAAATAAAACAACAATCCCATCTGCCCACCTCTTCGTTAGGGTCGAGGGTTATGGTGTCCATATCCACAGGCGACTCCTCTGGAACTGCAAAAAGAAAAAACAAGACGTAATGGTGTAAATAATGGAGGAGATACACTGATAAGGAATGCACTGAAATTGTCTTGGATCGTGATGTGTTAGCAGCAGGATAAACAGAGTATTCTTAGACATCTTTCTCCCCAGTAACACTCTCTAGCGCCTCCTGGGGTGTCCCAAGGCATTCCCAGCCCAAATAGAATATACAGTACAATTCCTCCAGTGAGAATGTAGTTATGTAATTACCTATTTTTCGATTTTCTTAACTATTTCTTACTTTACTATTTTTTCCTACCAAAATAAACATTTTCTTATTTATTCCTGCATAAAAATTTGACAGCAGTGAGGCTGTGAGTAATATTTCCACTGAAAAAGTACAAAAAGTAAAATTTTAATTATGCACCTTTCGTTTCAATGATTGTCTTTAAGTGTTAAAGCTATAAGCAAAACAAATTTCAAAATTTTAGCTAAAGCAGTTCTTGAAATATCAAATAGTGTCTGTTGCTGCACCCACAATTAATAAAATGTCACAAAATATTGAATGCTTCCAACAAATGTGACAGTGATGAAGAGCATGAATGTTTATACACTGACAGGAATGTATTTGGTGAAATTTAGTTTGGTTGCTAGGGGGGATTCTGTTAAGACAAGTGTCAGCATACCAAATTTTAGCTTTAGCTTTAGTCATCTGTTTAATCATTGTGCCTAATCTGAAAGCAAAGGTTACACACCTGTGGAGGCCTGCTGAGAGTCAAGTTCAACCTCTCCATTAAGACTCTTCCTCTTAGTCTCGTCATCACCAGACTCCTCAGACTCTCCCCTCCTGTCAACTTCGCAAAAGAACAACCAGGTTTAACTCTTTATATTACACTTTTTTTTTTTTACAAAAACAAAGATATGGCAAAATGTCTAAGCATCATGTGTTTGATCGTGGGTTGGTAAGAGTATGCACTCCACAATATCTCTGATGTTCTCATGGCTAAGAACCATTGAGGATCATATTTTTCAATAGTTTAATATCACATTACTAATAATAGTCACTTTAAATTGTAAAGTAATAATAATACACAGCACCTGCCACATAGAAAGGCAGCTCAGGGGGCACCACTTTAAAAAGATCTGCTATAAATAATCATTAAAGTATAAAAAGTCTAATAGTAACAGTGAAAACAACAGTTTAAAGACATTCTCTCTAATAGAAGAAGTATAATTAACATTATATGGAAAATCTTATAAAAGCATAACGCAATAAAATCTCAAACTCCTGCTAGGTATATTAGTAAGTTTTAATGGCTGTATACCTTCGAAAAATCATTGACAAATTGCTTCAATATTTGTGTCCGTAGTTTATAAGCATTAACCAATATTTAGCCCAAGTTTTAACCATTTTCTCATCAGAAACAGGATTGATTATCTAGACCAAATATGAGCAAAGCCAACTGGAACAGACTAGCTTGATAAATAATCGAATTATACAAGCTCGGTACAAGTACGGAACACTGAAACTGAAAATGGAAAAGAAGATAAAAAGAAAGAAACTCCAGCATCTGGTGTTGCACTAAAAATACACACACTGAAGCATGATATAATAACAGAGTAGCCTGAGCGCTGGTCATTTGCTAAGCTAATGCTAATGCTAAAGCTAACAAGCACTGCGAACGTAAACACTGAATGAATGGTGAGAAATGTAAGAAACGCAAGGACCTACAGAAGCAAAATACACTCGAACTTAAAGACAAAGGCAATGTGAACATAATACCCTCCCACAATCATACACACATGTCAAATATCGAAAAAATCGAATTATTATTTTTTTACCTTCCATCTCTTGAGGCTCGCTAACAGACAGGGTCGCCATTTCACTTCCCCCCGACCCACCCACAAGGTAATGATTGACAGCGGCATCAGCCAATCATAAGGCAGTATGCTTGTACAGCTGTTCACAGAATTGCTTACAGTAGGGTTGATCAACTGACTACAAATACACATGCATTTTATGGCATGACTACAATCCAACGTATTCAATTTTATCTCAATCTTAGTGCTCAATACACTTATATATATATATGTGCATATTAATGTTTTAATAAAACGTTTCTATATTTATCTATAATTTTTATAGTCCATTAGATTAGATTAGATTAAATTAGATTACATTAGATTCAATTTTATTGTCATTACACATTTATAAATACAGGGTAACGAGATTCAATTTAGTAGCTAATCAGAAGTGCAAAGAGCAGCAATAATAAATAATGTAATAAATAAAGTATATGCATTATGTACAGTTTAAATGTAGTATGTAGTTATATGCAGTATGTACAATTATATGCAGTATGTATAGTTAAAACCAGAATAAAGGGGTGGGAATAGTATATACTGTAGATATGTATATACATATATAAATACACAGACGTTCAGATATACAAATGGCCAATATACGGTGTACTTTGTGTGCAATACTATATTATATACACTACTCACAATAAGTCAGGGATATTGTTATTTATGAGTGCTTACCTATTTGTCCTGAATTTTAAAGAAATAAGTAAAAGTTCCCTTTGATATTACTAATAATGTATGAGAAGAAACACCATTTTCATTAGTTTAGGCTGCGTTCCACTCTTTCACAAGTGCTACACGCAGTTCTGCCAGGTCACACGTCAGGGTGGAAAACGATCATACAGTCTCTGCTTCAACTGGTCCCAGACGTGCTCTATGGGGTTCAGGTCAGGGGACATTAATGCCAAACCATATGAGTCTCTCCACCTTCCTGAAGTCAAGCTGTGACAGTTCTGCCACGATGTGGTGGAGCATTATCATCCATGAACAGAAAGTTGGGGTGTGCTGGTGGAATTGGGGAATGATGATGAGTTCTCTGAGGTAAGAACGTGCAGAGTCATGTACAATAACCAAATCTGTTTTGCGCTGACTGGTGATGCTGTCCAGACTGTTGTACCTCCTCCACCAAAGCAAACCCTGGGACCATGTTGACCTCAGCGTATTGCTCACCTCACCTTCTCCAGCAACACTGACCCAACACTCATCAGTCTGAAAAAAATTTCTGAAGTGAAACAAACACCATATGTATGACATCCACCAAGTCTCTCACAATATACAGAACTTATTGTGAGTAGTGTATCTACAGATGTACAATATGTAGGTGTGCTATGTGTGTACAGGGAAGGGAGAAGGATGAGGAGTGTAGAGGATCAAGTGTGTGTGTGTGTGTGTGTGTGTGTGTGAAGGGTTCAGTAGTGTGACAGCTGTGGGGAAGAAGCCGTTTATAAACACTATATGACTGTATGGATTTTAATGCAGATTTCATTATGTAAACTGCTTTTATTCATGAATAGGATAATCAATATTTCAGTTGAATGCTTAGTCTTATAAGCATTATCATTTAATTAACATTATTAAAACCAACACAATGTAATATTAAACATTTTATTAAAGAATCATATTCTTGAACATTAAATACTACAAAAAGGACAATTATTTTTTTCCCAGTGAAAAGATATCAGGAATGAAATCACACAGCCCCACCGGGTCATCATACGCTCCTATGTTTAGTGTTCACAGTCAGTAAATTTGGTGAAACTTGGTGAGGAGACGAGTAAAGAGGCCAAGCCAATAACATTCCAAATTTTTTAACTTAATCTCCATTGTCTGTTTCCATAGAATACAGTCAATCACTGCAGCCAAGAAAAGAACAGAAAACCTGATTAATCCAAACACAATTCTAACAGAAGCTCATTGCTAAAATACAAGGCTTTTCTGTTCTTCTCCAAACGCAGAGAAAGATGCTGAAAATATCATCCACAGAAAAAGGCCTGGACCCCATGTACAAAATGGAGATTAGGTTGAAAAGTTCTGGAGTATTTCTTTCATTTGTGGGGAGGTAAATACAGGCACTTTGTAAAATAGGAAGGCACTCTGCTTTAAAATTCCTACTACTAAACTACTGTAAACTACTTAAAACTACTGTTTAAATGCAATGTTAAAAAAGTTTAGGGACTATTTCCTCTCACAATATTCCCCCTCAACTACATATGGATATTCAAAAATAATGAACAAATATGGAATTTCTTTCTAACATTGTGATTTATGAACAAATATCAGCTCTTCTGCTTTTATAATGGTAAACTGTTTTCTAAGCAAAACTACACACACATTTGCCATGTTCTACAACAAAAAATTACAATTATATATATTTTAACATAGTTGGTATACAGTTCTGTCCTTCACATATAAAGAACAATTTAAAACACAATTATCTAAAAGGCACATCCTATGGCATTTTTTTATTTATTACCTGATAAAGGCATTTAGCCATCACTGTACAAAGTACCAAGACTCTCCAATCTGGAATAAAACATGTTCTAAATAACATGTTCCACCTAAAACTGGCAGTTGGGTAAAAGACAAACATTTTGTGCTACTAACCCTAAATACTGGTTTTGCTGTAATGGTCATAAACATGAAAATATGTACAATTTTGAAAACACAAAATATAGAATAAATGACATATGTTGAATTTAAATGGCTTTCCCATGCCAACCTGAGAGCTTCTTTTGGAGATACATGTTTTTTCTTCATATTAACCCCAAGGCGCTACACAATTTTTGTTGTTGCTCTTTACAACATCCCTATAATACCAGAATTATTTTTAAAATTGCTTCCTTCATAGGCTCAGTATTTATAAAATGACTGCGCAAAAGTACATTTGAGATGAAAATATAATTTCAACATTACGTCAAAGGGTAAATACTTCATAAAATATAGTTTTTACACGAAGATTCCAGATTGAGCCTGATATTAAATTTAATCAAGCTTTTAATGGTGATCCACAAATGACAAGATTAGGCTTAATCCACAGCCCATAATTCTATAAATAATTAATTTACACCAATGAGCCATAACATTAGCACCACCTGCCTATTAGCAAGCAGGTCCCTCATGTTGCTGGAACAGCTCTGACTGTGGTGCATTTTTTGGGATCAGACCAGACAAACTAGTCTTCACTCCCTACATGCATCAGTGAGCCACGACCCTGTAGTCGATTTACCGGTTCTCTATCCTTGGATCACCTCTGGTAGATACCAGACCTGGAACACTCCACAAGACCTGCTGGTCTGGAGAGGTTCTAGTCATCACAATAAAGCCCTCCGATTATTACGCTCCTGTTTCCAGCACATCAGCTTCAAGAACTGACTGTTCACTTGCTGCCTAATAAATCTCACTCTCCTGACAAATGCCATTGTAATAAAATAACTGTTATTCACTTTACCAGTCAGTGGTCATAATGTTTTGGCTGATCTGTGTGTTTCAATGGCTAAATGTGTAGTGGAAATTCTCAAAAACTTCTTTCACATCACCATCCATGGACTTAATAGAACTGCTCTAGGGATTTACAAAATTGAGAGGGGATACTGAGGAAAAAAAGAAATCACAAACACTGATCACAAGAATTAATCACACTGTCATTCTGTTACGTTCTTTAGAACACTAACCTAACATTAGAAAAATTAAAATTCTCATTGCCACTAGACCAATCAACGAGCAGCTCAGACATATGATCTTTTATATTCATGACGATTTATAGACGCTGTATGTTCACTGAAAGACTAACTTCTTCATTCTGTTGGAAGGTTCGCCTTTGGCATTTTAGCCTTGCGCAGAGGTAGGAAGAAAAACTGCAGAGAGAGGAAAACTGGGCGAAATACAAATCCCCATTTCTGGCCATTTTGAAAAATTTAGTAAAAACGTTGACCTGTGATTTGTTCGTTCTCTTGAGCCTTTACAGACAAAAGCATGAAGAAATGCTTTCGCTGACCAACTTCAATGTATTTTATAAACACGTTCAGAATTTGCGGCCTGCAACACAGTCAAGAAAGTTGGGCATGTTTACCACTACAGCATCGACTTTAAAGTAAACTTTTTAGTTGTTTGGGAACTGAAGAGACCAACTGTTGCAGTGTTTCAGGGGCTATTTTTGCCCATTGTTGCTTGATACAAGAGTTTTGTGTTTCCCACTCTTCAATAAATTTTTAATGGGAGACGGATCTGGGCTGTTAGTAGTCTCTCTGTGACTATAAAGCTATTGTAATGTGTGTAGAATAAGGCTTGCTATTAACAGACAGACTTTTACAAGCCACCTATGCCGTGGCCATGGATACACCCCATACCAAGACAGATGTTGGCTTTTGCACCTTTGGATGATAAACTGGATGACGCATTTAATCTTGGAGAACTGAGCATTAATTAATGCCAAAAACAAGCCAAAACATGGACTCATCTGAGCAAGGTACATGTTTCCAGTCTTCTGTTTCATCTAATAGGAGAACTCCGCATAACCTCATGGAATTAATATTATATATATATATATATATCTTTCCTTTTGCATGAGGTTTCAGGCAGAATTATCAGTTTCAGGTGGCATATCTTACATAAATTGAATTTTATAAAAAAAAACCTATTAATATAAAATATAATATAAACACCTTTTAATTTTCCTTTATCCAAACCTTTTGAGTGCGTTGCAGAAATTCCATTTAATATTTGGTCAGCCAAAGCATTAGAAGTCAAGTCTTCATACTTTTGCCAGTTAAAGAAAAGTTCAAGACAATTTAAATATTGCAGATTAGTTTTTACTGCATTGTCAGGAAATGAGATTTTTAGTTGATCAGCCACAATATGTTTGGTACTTAAGAGTAATGTAGCTAACAAGTATTTGAGGGACAGTTTTGCCTCTTATACCTTAAGTATTTGACATCAGCATTTTTATCAGTAAGAGTATTTCGAAGTGGGCTATTGACACAAAATTTGCACCACATGTCAATATCAACTCAAGTATTTAATTCATGCAAAGAAATCTAAACATTTAAGTCCATAAATTGAGTTAGAAGTAATAAAGTTAAAAGACAAAGAGAAAAAGTATCGAACACATGAAGATAACAAGGAGTAAAATGGCATAGAAAGCCTGGAGATCACCCAAAATCTGTCATTATTGAGAGAGAAACCCTGCCTCCTATCAGTACTAATTGATATCTTGATAGCTGCTTAAGTCCTAATTGATGACCTATAAAGGCTTCTCATTACCCAGGGGCACACAGGAAAGACTTCATGATGGGTAAAAGCAAAGAACTTCATAATTTTATTGTTGAAAACATTCTCTGATGAGAATGTTTACAGGCGCATTTCTAGAATGCTGAATGTTCCTGTGAGCACTGTGGGGCCATTATCCGGAAATGGAAATAGCATCAGTTCACCATAAAGCAGCTACGATCAGGTGCTCCATGTAAAATTCCTGTATGAGGAGTCCAAAGAATAATCAGGAGAGTTCTCCAAGAGCCAAGAACCACTTGGGCAGAACTTCAGGAAGACTTTGCATCAGCAGGTACTGTTGCTTCAAAGAAAACTATAAATCAATGCACTGAACCGCCATGGCATCCATGCACACTCACTACGCAAGACTCCATTGCTGAACAAAAAGCATGTTGAGGCTCGGTTAAAGTTTCCAAAACAGCCTTTGGAGAAGCCTGTGGCTTACTGGGAGACTATAGTATGGTCAGATGAAATCAAAATTTATATTTTTGACTGTCATTCTACACACCATGTTTGGCAAAGGAATGGCACTGCCCACCACCCCAAGAACACAGTACCAACAGTTAAGTTTGTGGGTGGAAGCATCATGGTTTGGGGCTGCTTTTCAGCAAGGGGTACTGGCAGATTTCATATTATTGAAGGCAGGATGAATGGAGAAATGTATTGGGACATTCTGGATAAAACTCTGCTGGTATCTACGAGGGAGCTGACAATAAAAAGAGGGTGGACATTTCAGCAAGACAATAATCCCAAGCACAAGGCCAAGGAAACAATGAACTGGTTTCAAATAAAGAAAATCAAGCTGCTTGAATGGCCCAGTCAATCACCTGACCTAAATCCCACAGAAAATTTATGGAGAGAACTGAAGATCAAAGTTCATAAAAGAGGCCCAATGTACCTTCAAGATTTAAAAACCGTTTGTGTAGAAAAATGGGCCAGAATCAATCAAGAGCAATGCAGACGACTGGTTTCTCCATACTAGAAGCTGTAATCACCTACAAAGTATCAAATAAAATGTGTTCAATACTTATTCCCTGTGTTATTTCAATTTATTTATTATGACTCAACTTGTATACTTAAATGTTCTTATTTCTTTGTAAATTCAATATTTGGCTTGATGGCAACATCTGGTGCAAATTTTGTGTCAATAGCCCACTTAGAAATTCCCTTACGGATAAAAATGCTGATGTGTAAATACTTTCACTTGAACAAACGTGCACCGAGTAAATCTAAAGGTTAAGATGTACACCATGTCATCATTTTGTTCACTGATCTTGTTGCATCAAGGAAAAAGGCTTAACTGCTAAATATTTAATAAGGCCTACAAAAATTTAATTTATATTATTTACATATTGTACTTTAATATTTCTACTTGATCAGCATTTGTGTGTTTATTTTTGTCCCTGCCAAAAAATACTATTGTAAACCTTAAGTTGCTCTTTAACTTTTACAAGCAAAGGGCAATGTCTAATGACCGCTACTTCCCTGTCCCTCTATAATTCCAATCCAGTTCATCGTCCTCAGTGAAAAGTCAGCAGAGGAAAAAAGTATTTAGCTTCAATAAGGCAACAGGTGTTGTATGAAAATACTGTAAGGAATGTTACCACTTTTGAATGATTTCTGGCACCAAACGAAAGTAATTCATCAAATCGGTGGTAACATGGTCCTCGTCAAAGACCCAGGAAGTTCTCGGAGGACGCAGAATACTGAATATCAGTTAACTTTGTTGTCAATGGGCCACCTCTGTAGGCAAAACTTTCACTGAGCATGGGACTGCTCCTCTTAAAACGTTTTTAACCTAGGGCCTAGTCTTATTCTGATCAAGTTGTACGTGGTGAGCCTTGATTCTAATCCATAGTAAATAAAACATTATCATGGATAATGTTAATATATTATCATGGATCTGATAATATAACCAATAGGCTTGGCTGTAAATTAGTCTTCTGATGCATTAGAAATTAAAAATAAAGATTTCTTACTTAAAATGGCTTATTCCTTTGCTTACACATGTGCAGTCCATTTTTTTGCCTATATTTTCTTGATAGTTTCTAGTTTGTTAGGTCCTACCTTGTGTCTACACTCACTGGTAAATGTTGTGTTCAGAACGGTTCACCAGTCCAAATCATTTCTGGTCAGTGGTAATCCTAAATGGTCCCTTTCCACTGATCAATGCGTAGAGTTATACTGATAGAATATGCATCTACAATCTATAATTGTAAGCCTACACAGTACACAGTTTTGGTAGGTGTTTCTGATAAAACACCCAAGTGTGCGTGGTAATTGGAAACTCCAGTCTACCATTATGACTGGCTGTACCAGTGCATCGACCTCTGCAGGGCCTCCTCCCAGCTCTGCAGGACAGGTTTATAAACACCACCATTACAGTTGTCTTCTTTGCCACTCTGAGGTAGAAAGAGACGGTCAGTCGTCTGTAGTTTCTTCAGCTCCTCCTTACCCTTCCAGTAGCCTGCAGAGAAAAGAGAGAATCGTAAAAGACAGCAGATTGTAAAGGACATCAGTACAATGGTCAATATTTTGTAAAGCATCTCTTTTCTGTGTGAAGAATATAATACCAAACCGTATACAGGGGGTCCTTGGCTTACGACGGCATTCCGTTCCTCAATGTGTGTCATAAGTCAAATTTTAACGGCACTCAAAACCAGAGCTGTCAAGTAACAAAGTACAAATACTTCGTTACCTTACTTAAGTAGAAATTTTGGTTATCTATACTTTAGTGGAGTAATTATTTTTCAGA
>JBBIGC010000041.1:27802803-27824686 GCA_037576955.1 Lepidarchus adonis | reverse complement strand
AATAATAATAATAATAATAATAATAATAATAATAATAATAATAATAATAATAATATTCCTGAAGGCAACACGTGGTGCAGTGATTATAAGGTCCTGGGTTTGATCTCCGGGTCGACCGTGGCACCTTTCTGTGTAGAGTTCACAAGCTTTCCTCGCGTCCGTGTGGTTTTCCTCCAGGTTCTCCAGTTTTCTCTCACTGTCCAAAGGCTTGCACATTAGGTGGTTTGGTTACACTCGATTGCCACTCGATTGGTGTGAGTCCGTCTCTGTGTTGGCCTCCTGTCCAGGGTGAACCATGCCTTGGCCCGTAGTCTGCTGGGTTCGGCTCTGGCTTCCCCCGTGACCCAAAATGGATTAAGCAGTTTGAATAATGGGTGGAGGGATTATTCCTGAACACATTTTGCTGTGTCGCCGTATCCTGCTGGAAGTGATCCAAAGGTTTCCCAGGAAAATATTGCCCAGTGCATCGCCCAGCCTCCACCCGCTTGCTTTCTTCCCATGTCAAACAATGAACACATACCCAGCTCATCACATGACCATTCTCCATGGTCATGTTCTGATGCTTTCAGTAGTGGACATGGATCAGAACAGCTACTCTTCTACAGCATTTCTTCTGTGGGATCTGACCAGATGGGCTAGCCTTCACTTCCACTGACCCTGTTGCTTGTTCTTGAACTACTTTTAGTGGATACAAACCAGTACCCCCAACAAGAACTGGCATGTTAGAGATGCTCTGCTCCACCCGTCATAATCTGGCCTTTGACAAAGTCACCCAGACTCTTACACACTTCCTGCTTCAAGGCATGTTCCCTAGCTGCCAAAATACATCCCACACTTGACAGGTGCCACTGTAACGAGATAATCAATGTTATTCACTTCTCTTTTCTGAGGTTTCGTTGTGGCTGATGGGTGTACTGTGTTTAAAATTTCAGCACTTCTACCTTAAAATGCCTTCCTGCATTCCTGGGAGGAATTGATTGGGTAAATTAATCTGAAACTCTGTTACTCTCCAAAATATATGTTAATTTGATTTATTTATTTATTTATTTATTTATTTATTTATTTATTTATTTATTTATTTATTTATTTATTTATTTATTTATTTAATTTATTTATTTAACCATTTCAAACTATTTTAATAGACAATGTGCTAATCCAGCATTGAACAGATGCCTTAGTCCTTTTAGCATTCTGTGACCGCTCGCCTTGTCCACCCACATCCGTAAGTGCTCCCCTATTCATGTAATGTTACAGTCCACTGCCCAAATGCATTCCAAACACTGTTACACATACAGGGCCTGGTCATGTTATACCTTTGAGAGGGCAATACAGCTCTTTTCACTCAAAATGCATGCTAACAATGCTTCCAACACTTACTTATGTCTTGGTAAATATGGTATTAGCAGTAGTGTGGTGTGGCCTTTGTCTACTGTAGGTAAATATAATTATCCTATTTACAAATATATTAGTATATTATCAGATTTATTTTGGTAACAGCACCAGATTTGTTAAAAAAAGTTATTTTAGGGACAAAAAAAGAAATTGCAATCATATGGGATATTGCTTGTCTGAAAGAGTGATACATTTTTAAACACTGTTAGTATTCACTTGATCCCTTCCCTCCTCAGGCTGAGAAAAAGTTTAGCAATTACTGCAGTTCTTACATGTTCTATTCTTGTGTTGAAAACACAAATATTCATTAGTGTTGCATGGTTAGCAATGAGCTGCTGGTCTAACAGATGCATTAGAGTAGTCTTATAAATATTGGAATTGTTGTTTTTAGTTTCCCTCAGCGTGATGACCTTGCAGTGGCACCATGTTTATCAGAACATTAACTCTTTCACATAAGCCTGAAGTTAGTTTCTTTAGTTTCTTTCAAATAATTATGTTTTATGTGCTTAATTTAATATCAAAATATCACAATGTCATGGTGTTGTCATATATAAGAATATTATTGTTGGTCTATAATAAAATGTAATTGTCACAAATTGAAATTGTTCTCAAACTGAAAGTTCTTGGGTATTGCTGTATGCATTTAGTTTTATTCCCAACATAAAGTCATAAAACATAAAAAATTTTTGGGACTGTCAGCCTCTGTGTCAGTAAAGATTACAGCCACTTTACTGTAGAAAGAGTCAACAGGCCATTCTCATCACTAATGATGTTCTGTGGGTTCTGTAGTGCTTTCATGCTGCTTTCAAATCTGTGTTCACTTTTTCTCTAGCATTTAAAGTTGATTTGATGAAGCTGACAATATATTGTTCTTCGCAGGGAAAGAGGACAGAAAAAATTCATACTGTAAGCATTTTTGAAGAAATTCAAAATCTGTTGTGATGGGATGGGATGGGGTGGGAATCACAGTGTATCTCACTATACAGTACAATACTCAATATGTGGCCCACGATAATGATAATATCACGATACAACAATTCTGTGATACAGTGATACATCACAGAAATTCTGTGATACAGTGATACATCACAGAAACACAGGGGGTGGGGTGTGGTTATTAATTTACATAAGTAGCAGCAATGCTATTGTTACCTTTCCTATTAAAGTGTGGGAAAGAGACACACAGAGATACGACCGTCACAAAATAATCCAAGTTCTGTTCCCTCAGTGTTCTCAAAGCCAAAGTCAGACTTTCTCTGCATATTCTTGTTTGGAAATTCCACTTTAACCTTCACCGAGAGAAGAAGTAGCAATACTAGTCAAATTGACTGCCAATGTTTTATTTAAATCTCAATAATTTAATCATTTAAATATCAATATTGCTGCCTTCGAATCCATTATAGTATCACTTCAGCTACGACTATATATATATATTGCCATATCCATATTTTGCCACACCCCGATTGTGAGCATGTAAACGATTGAACAATTGACTCCATTGGTGATACATTATACTGTAAATGCAAGTATGGTGTAAACTAACATTACTCCTCACACACAAAGCTGACGTGACTGGAAAAAAAAAAAACAGAAAAGTGGCATTAGTTTAACTTACTTAATGTCACATAAACTGTGGTTATCTGAGCTGAAGTTGTGTTTAAATATAGGTTAATAAGTTTTTGCAGTGATGTTACTGGTATCCCCATGCTAATGACAATGCTAATGTCACATTGTGTTCACTTGGCAATATGAGTAGTGACGATGTTTAGGGTAAAAGAAATTGTTATTTAATTAAATGTATGTACAAATTTTCCAACAATTTGACTTTTAAAGTAAGACAGCAATGCATAACGCAAATAGCCACACCTTTATGTAATAGTATGTATTTCAACCAGTAATTCAAATGATTACTGTTAAAATATCTGAGTGAATTGGTCTTAAACATTACAGACATAATCTTGTAAAATTACACTACACTATCTCCCCATGTAGAGCCAACCGCAAAACAGTAAAAGAAAGCCAAACTGTTGGTTATTCAAAAAAATCTTCTGCTAGAAATGTGATAAATAAATAAATATGCAAGAACAGTATTAATATGTAATTGCTAAAACCAACACTAATTTGAAATGATGGGTTTACATGACTTTAAAGAGCAGTTTGTGGTAACATGCTTATTCACCTCCATTACCCGATTGGAACAAAGACTCCTGACAGTGACTTTCATTTTATCTTCACTGACATAGATGCCTGTGTGTGTTTTGTATATTCACCAACTGACCTGATGTCACAATCAGTCCACATTCATATTGGCGATCTCTCACATCTCACATCTCACGCATGCCATCCTTGTTAATGAGAGCTGAATAATAATCAGTAATCTGCACCCATTATGCTTTTTCAAAAACACTAATAATGTATATATATATATTTTAGAAAATGTTATAAAAATCTCAAATAAAACAATAATATTATGATAATATGTGAAACTGGAAGTTAGAAATGGTGGCTGTGAATGCACTGAAGATGGGAAATGTTATATTAACGCACAATTTTAGACTCTTGACAAAAACACAAAATATAGGGGTTTCTATCCAAAGGCAGCTCAAATCAAAACTCGCTTATCTGCTCCACAATGATTTTCACCAGGAAATACTCTATAAGTGAAATAGGCAATTTCCTCTTATTTATTTATTTTCTTTCTTCTGTGAGTAGGTCAGGGCTTTGGACTGGAGTGTGCTACTCTTCCATGTCCTCGCCTTATTGAGTGTGTGATGTACGGTTTCACTGCCAACCTTTTTCTTTTTCTCTTTTTTGTGTAGCTGCTCTTCTTTGATTTAAGACGTTTCATCTGTAATTGGATCATCTGTGATAGGTTAGCCTGTGTTGCTGGCTAATCGGAAAAAGAAGATGGAGGAGATCAGAAATATTCCTGTACATCTGAAGAAAAGGGGCAGATTAACAATTGCAATAAAACATAAAACGTGATCAATAAACCATAGTCATACTACAAGAACTTGGGTAATATTTTGATAAAATGGGTTTATTTAAGCTATATGACAATGATTATAATTAACATGAGGTACTACACACGTATTACAGTGTAGCTCAACACAATACTGAAGGAATGTTATATGGAGGCTAAATATATTATTATAGCATTATGGTCTTTGTGTTTTACTGTGATTCTCTTTGTCCATTTCGGTCCAGAATGGAACATACACTCAGAACACTTTACATCTCATCAGATGAACAAACAGAGGTACAGTAGTTGCTATAACAGAAAGTATTTTTCCACTGTGGGGTCGGATGTTATGCTTTTGTGCCACTATGTTAATTATTCATTATGCATGCATATATTTGCATATCATCTGCTGATGAAGGGAAATATTGCTTTAGTAGAACACATGTAGCTCTGTATCAGTGTCTGCCCTTCATGAATGTATGAATGAGTTCATTGGCTGAACGTTGTGGGCTATTTTTATCCCTCTTGTAGGGCACAGCAAAGAGATCGCAGAACGTGGGAGAAAATGAAAGAGGAGAATGGATTTGCAGTGTGAAACACACGCAGCCTTCTTTTTCCTCTCTCTCTCTTTTTGTTTTCCGGTGTTTGTGCGTGAGCCTGGGTGTGCACGTTCCAGAGCAGGTTCAGATCCTGCTTTGTGCCGAATGTCGACAAATTTAACCTGACAGCTCCAACAGAGAGCACTGCTAACCTTCTCTCGCTCTATCTCACTCTCTTTCTTTCTCTCTCTCGCTATCTTACTCATGTTTCAGTTTCTCCATCCCTCTCTCTTCTCTATCTCTCTCCTTTCCTCCCTTCTCTCTCTCTCTCTCTCTCTCTCTCTGCGTGTAGTGTTGTGTAACTCTGAGCTGAGTTCATAGAGGTTCTGCCTCTAATTAACAGCGCTGCCTCATTAAAGCTCCAGTGTTCAGGAATTAGCTGCGATGTGAAATCAGTGGGGGCTGCAGCAGCATTTTCCTCCATTCTCCTTCTTTAACTCTATAAATGTGAAAGGCTGGCTGCATGTGTACTAATAATCCTTTTCTAATCAGACTAATAGGCCAATCAGAATAAAAAGCTTTTATATACAAATATAATTGTAGTGTAATCTGATTGGCTGGAAATAATCCTGTACTAATTCAGCTATTTAACATAAAGCCTTTATATACACATAGAAATCAGGGTAAATTAGAGTTCTGGCCATGCTGATTTGTTGCTTTTCTTTGCTATTTTGTTCATTACTCATTGATCAGACTGTTGAGTTTATGAAAGTTTGGACGCCCTGGTCAGACTGCATGGTCTGTTGATCTTCTAAGTGACTTTTGTGCATAATTACAATTAATTGTAAAGTGAAAGTGATTATTTGTCGTTGTTGACACACTGTGAAACGTGACCTCTGCATTTACCTCATCAAATAGAGCAGTGGGCAGCTACTAATGGCACCCATGGAGCCTCAGACCTTATTTGACTCATTTAAGCCTTAATCCAAGCTAGTGTAACCAGTTCTAGAGTGTAATAAATGAAAGTCTAGAAAGTACAAATCCTCCCCAGGATTTGGTTCCAACTGCCTGGCTTCTCTAAAGAGCTCAGTCCAGCAACATGCCCAAGCAGCTGGAACAAAAGGATTTGTACTTTCTAGACCTGAATTTCCCACCTTTGTAAATGATGAGACCCTTCAACGCTCCTGGGGTGTTGCACTAATACAAGAGACAATCTAAACAGTGGATTAAAGATCTGGTAAGGGAAGATTATTGACAAAGCAAGAAAAGAATATAAATTATTAACATTTACTGCATGCAATTTTCACAGGGGTATCGAACTCCAGTACTGAGGGGTCTGTGTCCAGCACAGTTTCACAATTTCCCTGCTTAAACACACCTGGTTCAGCTCACTTGTTTATTGCCAGGTGTAGTGAAAGTGTTTGAGGAGGGGAAATATCAAACTGTGCTGGACACCAGCCCTCCAGAACCAGAGTTTGACACCCCTGGTCTAAAATGTCAGTAAAACATGTAAAGCAAAACCCCCACATCACTGCAAATTTCCTACAGTGAGATTCGACTGACATATGGCTTTGTAGGCTCATCACCTACAAGGAAGGATAATCTTCACTGTGTTTCAGCAATGTTTGACTGCAAATGATAAAATTAAAAAAAAAAAAAAAATGAGGTAAATTTGTTTGTTGTGGCAAGATAGAGACAGGATGAAGAAAGGAATCTAATAAATATTGACAAATCCTTTTTCTTTTGGTTTTGTAATGGCCTCCATGTGAATAATATTGTAAATCCACGATTAGATCTTAAACATGCTGTGATTTATAACTATTTCTGATCAAGAAGTGGCCTGCAAGTAAAAGTGGGGGAAAATCAACTTAAGGGGGTCTGGCTGATGGGCCTGGCTTAGGACCACACACTTTTTTTATATTTAACTTTTTCTTTATGGTGAATTCAATAACACAGACAATAATTATGCATTAACCTTTAAGGAACTTGTCATATCTACTTCCCAGACATGCAGAAGTTAGCATCCTTAGCATCCAACGAACATGTGCACTCTGACTGAGAGGCCAACATTCCTGCATGCAGTGTCACACATACTAATTTTGAGCTGCTTTACATTGATTCAGGACCACACAGCAGCTGCAGCCTTCATTACGATTGTGAAGACGTGTAGGGATTTGTTTCCCTAAAGATTTGTAGCCTACAGATGCGTCTCAAATGGTGCAGCTTTAGGGAAACCAGGCCCAGGACTATGATAGCTTGTGACAAAATATTAAGGATTTAATTAGGTGTGCATCCATGCATCACCCCACACATGGACTCGAGCCAGTACTCACTCACTGCCTGCTGTAATTTGGCAGCATTTTCAGGCTCAACCCATTTACTATTGGAGCTGCTGACGTCACCAAGGATTTCCCAGTGTTGCCAGTAGGAGAGAGAGTGTGCGCGTGGGGGTGTGTGATGGGGGTGGGTAGAGCACCTAAATCTGTCCTAGCAACTAACAGTCTAAATCCCAGAGGACTGTCAGCTTCCAGTGCAGAGATCCATCTTAGAAAACACAAGAAATAGCAACGGACACATTATTCTGGTGCAACTGTCTAGGCTTCCGGAAGTGCTGCATCTACTTTAGGCCATTACTGTAAGGCAAATAACGATTAATCTTGATAATAATAATAATCATGATTACTGATGCTTTTGTCATATTAACACGTGCAAGTGTTTGTGTGTGTGTGTGTGTGTGTGTGTATTTCGTTTTAAAACGGATCATTGAACATGAATCTCGGGGTTAAATGAATGTCCCCCTTCCCCCCGCGTTCTGATTGGCTGGCGGCGGATTAACGTCATCGCTCCAATTGATTCGTTTCGTTCAGAACTACAAACGATTCGACTCTTGGATTCACTTCTGGTAAGTTGAACTCCATGGATCCGATTCACTGATTCAGATTTTTCATTGATATAAAAAAATAATTTGTACAAAACATTAGCTTGCTGTGTCGCCTAAGAGGAGAGGACGAATAGCCAATCAGCGGCGAGTATGAGGAGTGAATCATTTAAGCGAGTGATTCAAAGATTCGAACAGAGGTGACTCGGTTCCTGTGATGCTGATGAGCAGCTCATTAAAGGCTCAGGCTCAGAGTCGCTCTGCACCATCGCCACCCAGCGCCGTCCATCCCAACCGCAAACCGCACTCCTTCAGCCGCACACCAGCACCCATCCAGACCGAGCCATGTCTAAAAAGGAGGAAAAGCCGGGAGAGGAGAAAGCTGAGGTCAAATCCAGCTGGAAACATGCCATTTACAACCCGAATACAGGGGAGTTTATCGGTCGAACTGCGAGCAGCTGGGGTAAGACAGCAAAAAATAGGGAAAAATGTAGAAACAAGCCATTTACGTGAAGAAAACGACATTATATGAACACTATACCACCGTGCACCTTTGCTTGCTCACCTGGTGTCAATGAAACATGGTGCTGGAATGAATGGCTGGTATGCTCTTTACCCTTCCAGCAGGCTCTGTCTCTGTGATTTACTGCAGTTTTGTACATACTGTAACACGATGACGTGTAAAATCCTAATTTTCCCCAGCATCGCGTTGGAATTTTCCATTCCACCTTAAATGAGACGCTAGAATGGAGCTGCTGCTGCGCCATTTAAGGTGGAATGGAAAATTCCAATAAAAACCTGGAGGAAAAAAAGGCTGAATGAAAGGATGAAATATGCAGCTAAAATGTGTTATGTTTGTAAAATTGCTGCAAAAAATAGCGACAGATCTGTAACACATGGATGTGCTCGTCTGATGCTAATTTATCTCTGCATGGCATCCAGAGGCTTTATACAGACTGTCCCAGTCTTCCATGAGCCCCTTACCTCCACGGCATCAATAAGGGAGAAAGGTAGATCACCCATCAATACGGACTGTAAGTGATGCTGGTTATTTTCCACTGTCTGTCTGCACTGTGGTCCAGCGGGCAGCCAGACTGGCACAGCTGCGGAAGCATGATCAGACGTTACTCTTATTAGCCCTAGACTGGTTCACCAGTGCTGTGAAAATGAGTGTTTTCTGAGTGGCATTGGTTAAAATGCTCTCATTTGTGTGTGTGTGCGTGTGTGTGTGGCATCTACATGCACTGATATTAATACTTGGAGGCTTTCAAGGTCAAAGCAGCTTCTTTTACATTATAATACACTAAAATCGAATAATGCATGCTTCCTCTGGGTTATGCAGTAGATATTAGGGGCCTACAGATGTACTGGTTGGTCGATTAAATCGGATAATATTGAGATTGTTTCTACCGGTGTCTTACCAAAAGAAGAGTCTGATCATATTTAATTATAACGGTGTGGAATTTGTAGAACCTGTATTTGTTTGGGCCTCAAATACATTCAATGTTCACCAATCACAGGAGTAACGGCCCATTAATCTTCTACAACGATCCTGTCATTTGTAGGAGTTCCAGGAATTTCCAGAGGAAGCCAATCAGTGTTGATTGGAGGAATGTCTAAAAGCAAGGTTGATATGTTTAAGAGATTTCGTTTGTTTCGTGGCCCATTTTTGTAGCACAACTGGACTTAAGGTTTAATCTTATAACTGAATAAGAAGATACTGTTCAACCAGAAGAGCCCAGGAGCCTACACCCTAGAAGATAAGGGTTCCTACATAGTTATTGGTCTGAATATATGTTTAAAAAAAAACAAAAAACACTTAAACATTTGAATTAAATGTTATATATGTTATATAGTGGTTCTTTTTCATTAATACTAATACTAATATTAATACTAATGGTTCTTCACAGAACAGATGGGGTTCTCCTATGGTATTGCTTGAAATAACACCTTTTTTGATTTCACACATTGATTTTTCAGAGTGCCAGGTTTTCTCATGTGAATGAAAATGACATAATTTAGACAGAGATGCACAAATCAAGGCAGATTTTTGCTCCAAACGTATTACTTAAAAAATATTTATTTATGATTATTTTATGACTTAATATTTTTATTGTTAGTTTGCTATGTTGAATTTGGCAGATTTGAGGTAAAAAACATGAGATAAGTGCACTTGTACAGCCTGTCACCTCTACCTTTCCATGTGATACTTTATTTAACTGATTTTATTTAAATGTGCCGCTGATTTTTGTTGTGAATTTCAAATTCATTAAATTTCATTACAGAGCAAATCATGTTATCAGTCGGTTAATAAAAGGTACTGGAAATGAGCCAGTGGGATTTACAGGTTAATTTAGCCTGAGCTCTGGGTTTAAAAACCTTTATTAAAATCCAATTCGAGTTTAAATTAATCAAAATGTCAAAACTTAATCAAAACTAATCCCTACTCGTGTCCATAAAAGTGGATAAAGCAAAGTCACTTAGCTAACGCAGCAGAATTCTGGAAGACTGAATCTGATCCATACCCATATAAATAAATCAAACCGAGATGCTCAGCAAGGTCTTAGGTACGAGTGTGATGATTTAGGTGTTTAGGATAATATATTATATATTATACATATTATATACACTGTGAAGGGTTGGCCTCCTGTCCAGGGTGAATCCTGCCCTGGCCTGTAGTCAGCTGGGATTGGATCTAGCTTCCCCGTGACCCGAAATGGATAAAGCAGTTTGGAAAATGGATGGACTGTTATATAGGACATACGTCGATTATTACAGCCAATGATTGACATTTGCAGCAATACTGGAGTCTGTGGTCAGTTTGAAATGTGATGAAATTTCGCAGATTAAACAGAACAGATTATAATCCGAACATTTTATTGTTAAAGGTCAAATACAGTCATAACCGAGAGCGACTTTTCAGTATAAAAAACGTTTGTGTCAGATCGATACATTTGATCGTGCACTTTTTTGGTCCTTGCATCGATACAGATCGATTATTTGTTACACCCCTATTATTACCGTATATCTTTTAATAACAGCCCATCTCTTATTGATGGCTATTTTCAATAAACACTGGGGTTCAAGGTTTTCAATAGTAGCCCCGCCCCTCCTCCCACCCCAATTTTCTTTTCCGAGCTTTCACTTTCTACCTCCGTGTTTTAACAGAATTTATTCCCTAAAATGTATGAAACAGCTTAAAATAAACCTCTGATTTCTGAAGACAGTTATATGAGTAACGTGTGTAATTACTCATTTCTGTCATGATATCTGAGGATTATTGACAGATATTAAGCGGCTCTGTTTAAACTTATCGCTGCAATCGGTGCTAAACCACTCCCACAATAACAGCAGCCAATCACAGACAAGTATCACCACCGAACAGACAGAGGGATGATTTTAGTCGTGATGTTTTATCTTCTGTCTAAATAAATGTGAAGAAGCTGCAGGACGTTTTGTGCAGTAAATACCATCACCATTCCGTCTGTGAGGAGAATAATAGTCCGTCTCCAAAAAATGCTGTCTCTAATAAACACCGGGCCGTCAGAATCATTTTTTGAATAAATGCCGGGGCTACTTTTGGAAGATATACGGTATATACATACGCTGATAAGCCACAACATTAAAACCAGTGATAGCATTGATTATTGCAGTATCTTGCTACAGTGGCACTGGTCAGGGGGTGGAATGTATTAAGGAACAAGTGAATACTCCGTTCCTGACGCTGACGTTGAAAAATGGGCCTAAGGATGAGTGACTTAGACAGTAGCGTCTCCAAATTGTGGTGTAGCGACGACGGGGTCATTGATGAGAGTGGGGAGCGAAGACACGCTCATTTCTAATCCCAGGTAGAAGGGAGTCAGAGATCAGTGCACCACAGTCAGAGCATGAGGGAGGTGGTTTTAATGTTGTGGCTGGTTGGTGTGAATATATAGATTGTACTCATCTTTCACGTTCTCAAACGTTGACTGTGATATATTCTTGTCTCGTAGGCCTCATCCTTCTCTTTTATTTGGTCTTCTATGGCTTCTTGGCTGGAATGTTCAGTCTCACCATGTGGGCGATGCTTCAGACTCTGGATGACAACGTCCCTAAATATAGCGACCGCGTGGCTTCCCCAGGTGAGTCCCAGCAGAGACATCGAACACATCAGGCACAGATGACACGTTTATCACGCATTGGTAAACACACGATGGCGTGAAAATTACAGATCCACTTTGACAAGTGCAGCTGAATAGTAGATGCTTAAAGCAACGATGGTTTTTCTTGGAGAAAACGTATCTGCCAGTTAAATTAATAGTACGAGAACGAGTGTTTACAGACTGCACTTATCTGTAGGATAAGGATCTTACCATCACAGCAGAGAAATACTGACTGCATTCTGTGATTTTTACAGGAACATTACTGTGCAAAAGTTCCCTGAGAAATATATATTTAAAGGTTGTTTAGACAGACAGTAAGTGTAAAAAAAATAATTAGTCAATACAAATCAAATTAATACAGTGAATGGTACATGTTGGGTTCCCATTTCCAGAGTTCTCCTAGTGGAAGCCTGGAATTATTTGTAGGAACCATCAAATCCCTGGTTTGGGCTCAATCTGCTGAGAGAGTTTCACATCCATGCGATTGCTGGAGACACTGAGGGGGGAATCAGCAAACCTGCACTGTTCTAACAGCTCCCAACACACATCAACTACTTTTACACACAAATCGTTTAGAGTTTTTACACATTTTTGGTTAATTTTAATTTATTCTAATCAGAACTTGCATTTTTGCTGCAGAAAGCTGTGGAGATAAATGGGAAAAACAAAGATTTTTGCACAGGACTATATTATAATGTTATATCTTTCATTTATGTTCCTCACAATCCTTGTATAATCTGACCCCCATAGAAATTGGAGCAACATGCTGGTGAACAAACCCAGTTATGATTAGGTAAAGGTAAAAAAAAAGGGCTATAAATGACATTTTTTGTTGTATGTGTGGTAAAGAGGGTGCATTTTTAATCCCCACTCATGTTTTTAGCTCACAGGATACCTTATTACAAAAAAACGAATGGTTTGCTTGTCACATTACATTATTCACACCAATGTTTAGCCCACCAGCTTATGAGCCAAGGTATTTTTTATTTTAGAAAAAAAATGACATGAAAAAGTGGCGTTGGTGACCTTGTTCCATTGTGCTTCATGTTACAAATGAAGACCCTTCATTGGATAGTGGTGCCAAGGACCCACCTTTCTAGGCTGCCATCATGCTTTTGGGGCGAAGGATTCTTGTTGGAATTGACCAATCTGTTCTCTGCCTACACATGGAGTACAGTATTTGTCACAGAACAATATACACTGATCAGCCATAGCGTTAAGACCACCTGCCAAATAGTGAGAAGGTTCCTTCTGACTGTGTGTGGGTTCTGTGTTCAGCATTAACATTTAGTGTTAACAGGAGATCCTCTTTGAGATCTAGCCTTCACTCCCCACAGGCATCAGTGAGCTTTCACCAAATGTCCTTCCTTGGATCACTTTGGTAGGTACTAACCACTGCAGACCAGGAACACTCCTCAGAACCTGGAGATGCTGTGACTCCATCGTCTAGCCATCACAACTGTTAACACCTTGTAAAAGTGGCTGAGATTCAGCACATCAACATCAATAACTGGCGGTTCACTCATTACTGGTTATATCCAACTGCTCTGTTGTAATGAAACAAATACAATGTCAATGTTATTAATGATTGTGTAATCATTCCATTCTACAGGTAACAGAACCTCACTGTACACCTCAATACGCTTGGAGGAGAACACTGCTAATTATGTTACATTAGTGTACAGACATCTGCCTGGGCTAGAATTTCAGGGCCGTCCCACCCGCCCAGACCAGTGAGAGGTCAAATACGCTGAATTTTTGGGTCGTAACTGTAGATTATGTTATGATTACAATGATTTTATATGTAGATTCATAAATATTCATAAAACCCTGCAGGTGTGGATTTCTTCTTTTTCAGTTCACACTGATTATCCTGTTTGCGAGCTCTCCCTGTTTTTGCGCGGGTTTCCCAGTTTCCTCCCACAGTCTAAAAGCTTGTGCTTTAGGTTGAATGGCTTCTCTGAAATTGCCCATGTGTGTGTGTGATGTTCCATCCCCCCCCCCAACCAGAAATGGAGAAGCTGTTTGGAAAATTAATGAATATATTGAATGTAAAAGACAAATCATAACTGACATTCTCATGTTCCAGGCTTGGTTATCAGCCCAAAATCAATGGAAATTGTGTACAACAAGTCAGACCCCTCACAATACCAGGAGTTTGTGCAGCATCTGGAGACCCTTCTGCAACGTAAGTCTTCAATACATCCTTCAGATTACAGCTTTCTGTTGAGGGAGAGGCAGGAGGAATTATAGAAAAGGTCTATTATCTGTTCATGGATGGACTCTTAAAGGGCCAGTGTCATTTTTGTATGAGATTTTGCAATATTAAAGGGGTTTATTAGAAAGCTTAGTTTGCAGAGCTTCTCTTCGGCCATGGTGTGCCCATCTCGTACACCCCAGACGTCAAGCCAACTCCTTATTGGCTGGGAAGATAAATGATACAGACATAGAACTGAGCTATAAATATTAAAGATATTAAAGTGACACTTCCCCTAGGATGTTCTTCTGCCTAACATTCAAGTATGTTGACAGAGGCTTCATTTGTTAGTTTACTTGGGTCTGATCGTTCCTTCAAGGTTCACATCTGTCATTAGTGGGAATGAACCTGTGTCCTGAAAGTTATTTATGAAAGTGATTGATCCATATGATCCATAAAGGAACATATGAAAAGACTTGGAGCCAAATGCCCTTATATGGGATGATGATGCAATGGGGAACAAACACAAATTCCTGTCTGACCATTCTCATTAAGCCTTTATGGCCACATTGGATATCTATCTCCACTAGGCCAAATGTGACTGGTCTGATTTGAAAAGAACAGATTTTTTGATGCAAAAACATGAATTTTTGTAATGTGGACATAGCTTAGGAGAAGGTCAGACTTATATTAAAAAAACGGGAGAAATTGCATTAAAACTCATTCAAATTGTAGACTTTAAACCTGTCTTGGGTCGTCAAATGCATGCAATGTTGTGTGTGAGGAACATGAAGATGGAGGTGGAGCAGTCAGTGGATTTAATGGATTTACATCCATCACTAACTCGCAGTCAATTATAGCGACATAATGGAGACTTGCTCCTTCTCTCTCTCTCTCTCTCTCTCTCTCTCTCTCTCTCTCTCTCTCTCTCTCTCTCTCTGTAGAGTATAATGACTCGGAGCAGGTGAAGAACGAGCTGTGTCTGGCGGGTCAGTATTATGACCAGGATGGTTCGGAGCAGAAGAAGGTCTGTCAGTTCAGGAGGAGTGCATTGGAGCTCTGCTCTGGTCAGCGGGACTCCAGCTTCGGCTACAGACAGGGACAACCGTGCGTCATCGTCAAAATGAACAGGGTCAGTACATCAGTTATGCTTATTAATATTCAGAATGAAAAAGGTCAGCTTGCCCCTTTTCATTATACAAGTCCTTTATAATAATGGAATTAAATTAAATCATGGTTCATCTTTATATAAATGCTGTATGAAATATATTTTTCCTAATTTTCTTCTGTTTACCACTACTACTACATTTATATTTGTGTGTATATACAGTGGAGGAAATTATTATTTGACCCCTCACAAAGAAATTAACAGTCTATAATTTTAATGGTAGGTTTATTTTAACAGTGAGATATCAAACAGAAAATAAAAAAACACATTGTATAAAATATATATAAATTTCATATAAATTAAACAAAACAAGACTTAGTACTTGGTACTCAGACGTTTCCTGTAGTTTAAGACCAGGTTTGCGCACATAGCAGGAAGAATTTTGGTCCACTCCTCTTTGCAGATCAGCTCTAAATCATTAAGGTTTCGAGGCTGTCACTTAGCAACTCGAAGCTTCAGCTCCCTCCACAGGTTTTCTATGGGATTAAGTTTCAGAGACTGGCTAGGCCACTCCATGACCTTAATGCGCTTCTTCTTGATACACTCCTTTGTTGCCTTGGCTGTTTGCTTTGGTTTTGCTGGAAAACCCATCCACCGCCCATTTTCAGTGTCCTGGCAGAGGGAAGGAGATTGCCACTCAAGATTTTATGGTTCATGGCCTCGTTCATCCTCCTGTCGATGAGGTGAAGTTGTCCTGTGTCCTTAGCAGAGAAACACCCTGAAAGCATAATGTTTCCACCTCCATGCTTGACAGTGGGGATGTTGTTCATAATCAGCCTTTTTCCAACCTTCAAACAAAACAAGTTGAGTTGAGGCAAAAAAGCTTGATTTTGGTCTCATCTGACCACAGAACCTTCTCCCAAGCACTCTCTGAATCATTCAGGTGTTTACTGACAAACTTCAGATGAGCCTTCACATGAACCTTCTTGAGCAGCGGGACTTTGCAGTACTGCAGGACTTTAAACCCTTATGGTGTAGTATGTTACCAATGGTTTTCTAGGTCACTGTGGCCCCAGCTGCCTTAAGATCATTAGCAAACTCCTCCTGTGTAGTTCTAGGCTGATCTCTCACCTTTCTCATGCTCATCCTCACCCCACACGGTGAGATCTTGTGTGGAGCCCCAGACTGAGGTTGATTGATTAATTTTGTATTTCTTTAATTTACAAACAATTGCACCAACAGTCGTCTCTTTCTCACCAGCTTCTTTCTTATGGTTCTGCATTCCACGCCAGCCTTGTGCGGGGCTACAGTCTTGTCACTGACATCCTTAGACAGCTCTTTGGTTTTGCCCATGGTGGAGAGGTTGGAGTCTGATTGATTGATTGAGTTTGTGGTCTTTTATGCAGATGATTAGTTAAGACAAGTATATTTCATGTTGGTAGCGAGTTGAAATGAGGCGTATCTAACTGGTCTGTGGGAGCCAGAACTCTTAATGGTTGGTTGGGGATCAAATACCTATATGACTCAATGAAATGCAAATCAATTGATATATTTTATATAATGTAATTTTCCAGATTTTCTTTTTGATATTCTATCTCTCCCTGTTCAAATAAACCCACTATTAAAATTATAGATGTGTTGAGTGTTGTCTAATTTCATAATGGGGGCTGTATATTTATTTGTTTGTTTACTTGTTTACTTACTAACTTACACAATGGCCAGGTATTTTGACAAACCAGAGAAGACGCAAGTGCAAATAAAGATGAATTTATTAAATCCAAGCAGGGTAGTCAACAGTTCTTAGGTCAGGCAGGAGCAAACAGGCATGGAAAGGGCAAAACAAACTCGATGTCAAAAAACAGTCCAAGATCAAAAAACACAGCAAAAGTCGAAAACCAATGGACAACCAGAAATGTGCTAAACACAAGTGACTTTGAGGTGTTTCCATGTTTGGAATTGACTTAAGAAGCCCTCCTGATAAGATCTCAGGTGGCACACAGCTGGAGGGGGCGTAGCCAAGAGCATTCAGTATTCCGGCGACCTTGTCCTCTGCCAACCACCAGATGGAGCCACAGCTCCTCTTACAGTTATCCATCTTAGGCCAGTCAAAATATGGATAATATACTGACTGCCTTTAAAGTATTGTAATGAATAATTTTATTGTCTTTTTATTTGTATTTTGAGCAGCCATTTTGAAATCAAGGCTCACATGACAACACTAACTTAGTAGCTAACTTTACTTAATAGCATCTTATGTGATATGAAATGATATTCATAAAGTATGCATACAAATTTGCATTTTCTATCGAGGCTTTGACAATACAAACCCAACACACATGCAGGTGTACATGCTGAATGTCATTAGCTACACAGCTAATTAATAAAACATTATTACTCAACACAGTCGACTAAACGTCTCACAGCATCAACAACAGTGATTGGTTTTGTAAGATCTTATAACTGCTCTATAAATTCACACAGTCGTCTTAAATAATTGCAGTCAGCTGAAATAACTGCGCTCAGATGATTATTTCATTATTGTGGCCAAATCAATCTGTTGGTCTTTTCTTTATCTTCACTTTTCCATCTCTAAGTTTAATTTTAATTTCATATTTTTACTTCAAAGTGTACTATATTAGTAAAAGAAATATCATTGCATTATTATTCAGAGCTACATCAAACAATTTTATGCTATCTTCTTTGACTTTCCATTATTGTTATTAATACTATTATTATTATATTGCAGATTATTGGCCTGAAGCCAGCTGGAGACCCATTTATAAACTGCACAGCGAAGGTAAGTGACCGATTTATTTAGTGGTGACCGTGTTAAAACTGAGTGGAATATTATAACTCTTACATTCTGATTTGTCAGTTCAGTAATTGGTTCTGAATGTGTAATTAATAGGGGTGTAATATTCTGAAATAGATACATACAAAATCAATTTCATACATAATTTTTTTCACCTTCATTAAACAAAATAAAATAAAGGGTCAGTAAAAACAAAACGAGCGCATCCACAAGAGGCAGTGGTATATTATTTATATTAGGGATGCCCAGTTCTTTTCCAGTTCTGTCTGGCCCAGTTTGGTGGTGTCCCTGCTCAGACACACCTGGCTACCTCACCTGTTAATTGTAAGATTGAGAGAATGTGTTTGAGGTGAGAAACTGAAAATGGTCTTTAACAAATGTATTGGGACTGTTTTTGGTACATAAAACCACACCAATGTTCAGAATAGCATATTGACAATTACAAAACCACACAAGGGGTTTGGGGGGTGGAAAAAGTGTCCAAAAAAAAAAGAGATGGTCTTAGAGAATAACTCAACTGCAGTCGTCTGTTCAGCCTAAAAAATTAGCGTCATGTAGTCTGTACAGATTATACCTCGTTTTGTATATTTTAGGAAAACACAATGAAGGAAAATGCTTAGCAATTTTTTTTTGTTTTTTTCCAATGCCATTTGCGCTCAATGAGTTTATTTTAAAATGCGTATTTACTGTCATATATGATAAAATAATGCAGCTGAAAGCCTACTCAATGTTCTATGGTAATATGGGACAGTGAGAGACTCTGGCGGCTGAGGTGCATGCACTTTGTTCTTGCCACTAGCGGCGAGCGCGAGTTTTACAGTCAAGTGGTATTTCACCACTGTGGTCAATCTGGCAACCGGGCGAGCATCGGCTTCATGTCAGCGGAGCGTGAGAAAGAGAGAGTGCAAGAGATAGTGAGAGAGAGAGAGAAATATGAGAAAATGTCGAGAGTTTGCCGAGTTGTTAATAAAGCACGGAGTTGTTCAATAAAACCTCCACAGCCTCATTTAATGCACGAGTTCCGACTTACAATTAAATTACGATGCAAACTGAGGAACGGAACTCCCATCGTAATCCGAGGAGCACCTCTATATTCCATAAATTCAGACCTAAAACACTTCCTCCACACTGTTTTTACAGTGCGTGTGATATCTGCCGATGTATTTTTTTAAAGAGAGACTTTAACATGGCTCTGCTCCGGGTACCCCGGTTTCCTCCCACTGTCCATAGGCTGTGGTTTAGATTGACTGGCTACTCTAAATTGCCTATAGATGTGTATGAGAGAATGGTTGTCTCTGTGTTGCCCTGTGATAGTTTGAACCCAAGCTCAGGCCTTAGTCAGCTGGGATCGGCTCCAGCTTCCCTACGACCTGAATTCAATAAGTGCTTTGGAGAATGAATAAATGAATGAAGGGAATAGGAGTGTTTACAGCACCTCCTAGTGGAGGATCCTCAGCCTGCAGTTTAAATGCAGTTATCACTGCTGTGAACTGGGATCAATTTCAATCTACTTGTAAGTAATGAAGTATTTGAGGAATTACGACCATGTAATAGACGTTCACTGTTGAACGAGTTCAGTATGATTGTGTTTGTCTGGGACAGTTTGTAAAGAAAATCAATTTTATAATATAATATTTATATATATTTATATATATTATATATTTATATATATTTTTTTATATAGAAATTGCCAAAAAAATAGTGAAATTGTGCTGAATTATTACACCCCTAGTAATTAAAGGACATTAATGTTGGTTCGTGTTGGTCATGACTTTATTTTTACTTCTCTATGTCTCGCCTGCCTATTTTCCTGTCTCGTCCTCTCTCACCAGCCTGTTGTTTTTATCTTCTTTTTCTTTTCTCTTCTTTTTCCTCTCGTGTTTCTATTGCATGCTGCCAGTCGAACTCCCTAGTAAAGTGATGGGTAAGATCACTGAGTGATTGTTCATGTTCTCCCTCGTGTTTTTGTGTGTATTCTACAGAAAACCGCATTTTTATGAAAGTCTCTCCTATACTGCACTTCATTTCTGTATGTATGTGATGTCACAACAACCACCTTTTCTCCATCTTTCCAATGTAAAAAAAATTATTGAATAACATGCCTTGTAGGAAAAATATGAATATAATGAACCATATGAGAAGGGTTGAGAGCGATAACACCATATTTAACACACCTGCTCCCCATTCACACCTGAGACCTTCTAACACTAACGAGTCACATGACACCGGGGAGGGAAAATGGCTAATTTAGCACAATTTGGGGTTTACTCACTTTTGTTGCCAGTGGAATAGACATTAATTGGTGTGTTGAGTTATTTTTGAGTTATTTCAGCAAATTTACACTGTTATACAAACTGTACACATATTACTTTACACTGTATCTTCAGTGTTGTCCCATGAAAAGATATAATAAAATATTTAAATAAATGTTAGGGGTGTGAGATCACTGTAAATATACATGCTTTACATTTAAGAATTAAAACAGGCCTAATAAATAAATAAATGCAGAAATGCCTGTGTTTTTTGGGTTTTTCTGCTGGACACACTGTGAACTGCACCAGTATATTATTGTGTTACTGTGTCTGGTCTGTGTGGTTTTTTAATATGGAGTAAAGCAGGGGCGTCCAGCTCCAGTCCTAAAGGAACACTGTCCAGCACAGTCTGGGGCTCAAACGCACCTGCTTCAACTCCCCTGTTAATTTTCAGGTGTAGTGAGTGTGTTTGAGGAGGGGAGTTATCAAACTGTGCTGGACACCAGGCCTCCAGGACCGAATCTGGGCCCCTGCTGTGAACTGTCCTACATCTGGCACCATGCCGGTACATCAGACCAGTGTCTGATTAAACTTCTTTACTTCTGCAGGGAGAAAACATGCAAATTCAGTATTTCCCGCAGGAGGGTCGTATCGATAGGATGTACTTTCCTTACTATGGCAAGAAAACACATGTAAGTATGAAACTACTATGTTTAACTGTCCTGACAATTAATTTAATTTCCCTCAAAGTCCACCTGTGTCCAATTATCAGTATTTAAATGGTTTCGGGGACTTTTGTCTTTATTTTGAAGTGCAATGAAATACAAAACTAATTTTTGTTGAAAAAAACATGATTATTTAGAAATATAAGTTTTCTGCTATATTGCAGTTCACGTTTCACATCACTGGCATTTTTTGTGGATTTCCCCCAATATATCACAACTTCCGTGTGAATAATAATAGATAAAACGTAGGCTAGGCTAATATAATCTAGTGAAAATATTAATATAGTACGGGTAGAGGCAAAGCTAGTGCAATACATACAGTACTGAAACTAGTACAGTACAGGTGTAGACTAGTGTAATCTACTGAATCTACAAGTAATCTACAGTATACTACTGAATCTACAAGTGATCTACTGTAATCTACAAGTAATCTACAGTATTCTACAAGTAATCTACAAGTAATCTACTGTAATTACAGTAACCTACAAGTAATCTATAGTAATCTACAAGTAATCTACAGTAATCTACTGTAATATACAAGTATTCTACAGTAATCTACTAGAAATCTACAAGTAATCTACTGTAATTACAGTAACCTACAAGTAATCTATAGTAATCTACAAGTAATCTACAGTAATCTACAGTAATCTACAGTAATCTACTGTAATCTACAGTAATCTACAGTAATCTACAAGAAATCTACTGTAATCTACAAGTAATCTACAAGTAATCTACAAGTAATCTACAGTAATCTACAAGTAATCTACAGTGATCTACTGTAATCTACAAGTAATCTACTGTAATCTACAAGTAATCTACAAGTAATCTACAGTAATCTACAAGTAATCTACAGTGATCTACTGTAATCTACAAGTA
>JBBIGC010000041.1:27770606-27786444 GCA_037576955.1 Lepidarchus adonis | reverse complement strand
TGGTTTAGCACCGAATGCAGCGATAAGTTTAAACAGAGCCGCTTAATATCCGTCAATAACCCTCAGATATCGCGACAGAAATTAATAATTACACATAGTTACACTCATATAAATGTAATATAAATTAAATATAAATTTATTTTAAGCTGTTTCACACATTTTAGGGAATAAATTGTGTTAAAACAGGAAGGTAGAAAGTGAAAGCTCGGAGACGCATGCCCGTGAAAGTTGGGGGGATTCAGACCGGCGTCTGTTTGTCCTGACAGCTCTTAAAATCCGGCATTTATTGGAAACAGGCGTCAATACTAGACAGGCTATTATTAGAAGATATACTGTATTTGATTTATGAACATAGACAGCATTTGAGCATTTCACAGCCCTGTGAGAAGCTGGGAGACAGTGAATTAAGCAAAGTTAGGGAGTGAGGTTGGATGACTAGCATTAGTAAAATAAAAATAAAGCATAATCCATCTTTACTCTGCAGCCTGCTGTCCTCTAAATAGTCATTGTGCGATCTCCTCACTTCTCCTGGTTTTGTGTTGCAACAATCCTTCCTAAGGGAGATTTTCCACCATCTCCAAATCACCTAAAATAGAGTTACATGTGGTCAAAATACGTAACATGTTTAGATATATGCAGATCAGCCATAACATGAACACCACCTGGCTGATCCGTGTAGATATTAGCTTGTTTGGTTAGCTAAAGCTAGTCAGGTACCCGAATGAACAAACTACTAGTCCTTTAAAAAATGTTGTTTGGATTTCTTATTTAAGGTGAATAAAGGTTGGACAGCTACCTCTGTCTGACTTATTTGGAAACTGAAGAAGTCCTTCATGGGAGCAGGGCCCTGACCGCTGATCTCGAACAGAGGATCTCTCAGTAAAGTCGACATAGTGGATAGACGTTGTCATGGGAGCGACAACGCGGAAGCGTTGTCATAACAATAAAACAGCGGAAGTAAAGGCCGCGAGCAGAAAACTGACGTTGAAGATTTGGGTGTAGTTAAATACTAATTTTAAATGTACTTAGATTTATAATTTATCGTAATAACTATAGACTATTAACCACATTAAAAACATGAATTAGGTAATTATATAAATAAACAAATATTAATAAACAAATAGCAATATTAATGTTTCTTAATAATCATGTGATGGTGTGAAAGTGTTTCTTTTTTCCCCCATGTTTGTCACACTGAAATGTTTCAGATCATCAAACAAATTTAAATATTAGTCAACACAAGTAAACAAAAATGCGTTTTTAAGTGAAGGATTTTATTTTTAAGGAAGGAAAATCCAAACCTACTGTACATGGCCCTGTGTGACGAAGTGATTGCCCCCTACACCATATAACAGGCTGGGCACTTAGTGGGAACTTAACAGTAGCAACTGTAATCAAGCATTTGCAAAAACTTGCAATGACTCAGGTCAGAACTTTGACTACGCCGCTCTAAACTCTTTTATTTTGTTTTTCTTCACCCAGTCAGAGATGGACTTGCTGCGGTGTTTTGGATCATTGTCCTGCTGCAGAACCCAAGTTTATTTCAGCATGAGGTCATGAACAAATGGCTGGACATTCTCCTTCAGGAGTTTTTCCTAGACAGCAGAATTCATGGTTCCATTTATCACAGCAAGTCTTCCAGGTCCTGAAGCAGCAACACAGCCCCAGACCATCACACTACCACCACCATGTTTTACTGTTGGTATGATGCTCTTCTGAAATGCGGTGTTGTGGGATGTAATTAGACACACACCCTCAAAATAGTTACTTTTTTTTACACCACTGCATGTCTATACAAGAGTGAATTACATAATTTCTAAGGCATTTATATAAATAAGTAGTTCACAGATACACCTAGTGTATATATCCATGCGTACTACACAGGAGGTGAAAATGTTATTACAATATTGAAATATATCAATTGTTTTTGTAAGACATGCAACTATGTTAAAATGGTATTATGCCCATATAACTAGAATTCCAAAAATGTATTAATTTGTTTTGTATTATGTAGTTGACTCTGAATATAAGTTACTGTTTTTAATGTGCAACTCAATCCCTACATCATAATTACAATGTACACCATCACCCTGTTCCCAGTGTAAAATACAGTCACCAGAATGGAGTAATGACTGAAGCCTCCACCTTCAGACAGTGGTGGTGATTAATTCTCTTGCTGTGAAGAAATTCTGTAGAGCCGATGACCTGCCAGTAGTTGACGCCCCTGTTCCATTGTAATAATTATTTATCTGGACTTCCAGATAAAAGACATTGAAATCACTGAGATAAAGTGAAGAACAAAGAGTTTTATACACTTTATACAGTAGTTAAAAAGCTTTAATATTTTTATACATGTATTTATATATATATATATACACATTAACTTATACACTCGCAGTGGTAATTCTGATGTAGGTCTGTTTGAAAAATCCATTGATGGAGGACAGCACAGGTGGAACCTGCTTCTGCAACTAAAGGCTTCCAAAGCAGAGCATATAAAAACCTTAAAAACTACTGACTTTCTCGCGTCGTGCTGTACACACCTACTTCATCTACACACCAGGGCCTGGCCGATATATCGCTTGGTAAATAAATGATCAAATATGAAGGTTCTACAAGATGTATCAGTATCTAATACCTGGATATTACTTTCAAACAGTTTTTATCATCAATTAATTTCTGAGGACCGGAATAGCTTTGGACATTTAACACTCTCAGCTCTTTTTAAGTTCATGGCTTTGTTTTTACAGCTAATAACCTGCATTGTCTTGTGTTTCCCCTCCAGAAATCCATAGCATGTGCTTAGTTTTATGTCTCAAAACCAGTCATATTCATTATTTCCCAACTTCTTTTATCCAGCAAAATGAAACACACTGTTTTTTGTTGTTGTGCCTTTGGCTGACCTGTGCTAAAACTGTTTTGATTGGTTGTCCTCATTTAAAAGAGTAGCTAAAGCTTAAAGAAGAAAATGTAGATCTAAACTGCTTGAAGCTGGATGAAAATGAAGATGCATTGGTTTTTGTGACATCACAAAATAAAAAACAATAACTGTTGCAACTGTTTTTGCAGCGTAAGTTACATCTATGACCCATACTGTATGCTTCGAAACTTTAACAAAGTCTACCAACGTCAAACACTTTTTAAAAAGCAACAAATATTCTCCATGATACGGGCCCTGTAAGAAATATTATTATAGAAGTTTATTATATGACAATTATTTCACAGTTGACAAACCGAAGCACTAAAGCTATTGGAGTCCGTTTAAGTATGACCATACAAAAAATATATAAGTGTATTTTATTATTTTATATTCATACGTTACCTGTATCGTTATCTCGATTAAATCAGCAACGAAATGTTTGTATCGGTCCAGCCCTACTACACTCCTGCCCAGATCAGCTTTCATCTTCATCCCAGTCTCCTGCAAAAGCAAATCAGCACTTCCTAATCGTCCTGTTTTGGTTTGAGCCATTACAAAAGCAAACCTCCAGTAGAGCAGGTTCAGAGGAGAGATCACTCCTTCAGTCAGCGTCTTCACAGTGTCTCTAATTCGCAATTTCGTCTCCGTTTCTATTCGCGGTCACTTCTTGTAAAGAATGCATTGAAAAGGATTACAAATACCGATATGCACAAGGAGATTAACTTCTAGGCATAAAAACTTTACTTACTGAATCAAAGCCATACACTGCCCATCAAAAGTGTGGGGACACCTACATTTTCACACATTTTCCATAAAAGAGCATGTTATTCCACTTATCAGTTTTCAAAGCAACCCTTGAATGGCCAACTACATTGAGTGAGGAAAAGAACATTTTAACCTGATTCTTTTGGGGAACCATTTGGACTAAGCTCAAGCAGCAGCCAGTTGAATTTTGATTGATTTTCATACTCTTGTTTATAATACAGTATCTCACAAAAGTGAATACACCCCACACATTTTTGTAAATATTTTATATCTTCTCATAGGACAACACTGAAGATATGACACTTTTATACAATGTAATCAGTGTGCACCTTGTATAACAGTGTAAATTTGCTGTCTGGTCAAAATCACTCAACACAGACATTAATCGCTGGCAACAAAAGTGAGTACACCCCTAAATGAAAATGTCCAAATTTTGCCCAATTAGGCATTTTCCCTCCCCGGTGTCATATGACTCATTAGTGTTACAAGGTCTCAGGTGTGAATGGTAAGCAGGTGTGTTAACTTGGTTATCGCTCTCACACTCTCTCATACTGGTCACTAGAAGTTTGTCATGGCAACTCATGGCAAAGAACTCTCTGAGGATCTGAGGAAATAAAGAACTGTTGCTCTATATAAAGATGGTTTAGGCTATAAGAAGATTACCAAGACCCTGAGACCGAGTCAGCCCATCAGTGCTCAGACCATACGCCACACACTGCATCAAATTGGTCTGCATGGCTGTCGTCTCATAAGGAAGCCTCTTCTAAAGACGATGCAAAAGAAAACACACAAACAGTTTACTGAAGACAAACAGACTAAGGACATTGATTACCGGAACCATGTCCTGTGGTCTGATAAGTGGTGTGTGTGATGGCAACCAGGTAAGGAGTACAGTGTGTCTTTCCTACAGTCAAGCATGGTGGTGGAAGTGTCATGGTTTGAGGCTGTATGGTGGTGGTGGCTGTTCATTGAGGGAACCATGAATGCCAACATGTACAGTGACATATTGAAGTAGAGCATTATCCCCTCAGAAACTGGGCCACAGGGCAATATTTCCTACATGACAACAACCCTAAACACACCTCCAAGATGACCACTGCCATGCTAAAGAATCTGAGTGCAAGGTAAACATATAAAACATCGGCGGGCATCCGCAAACAGAAGGTGGAGGAGTGCAAGGTCTCGAACATCCACCAGTTCCGTAATGTCGTCATGGAGAAGTGGAAGTGGATTCCAGTGGCAACTAGTCAAGCTTTAGTGAACTCCATTCCCAAGAGACTTAAGACAATGCTGGTGGCCAAACAAAATATTGACACTTTGGGCACAATTTGGACATTTTCACTTTGGGGTGTACTCACATTTGTTGCCAGTGGTTTAGACATTAATGGCTGTGTGTTGAGTTATTTAAAAGGGACGTCAGATTTGATATAACAAAACTGTTATACAAGCTGTACACTGACTACATTGTATCAAAGTGTCATATCTTCAATGTTCTCCCAGAAAGAGATATAATAAAATATTTTTTAAATGTGAGGAGTGTACTCATTTCATATACTGTGACTAAATTTAATTATAAAATCAGATTTGAGTTCAAATAATTCCTCAGAATTCCGTTCAGAACATATAAACACTAATGAAGATATTTAAGGTTTATAAATGTAAATTCTTGTGCCAAAATGACTGACATTTATGCCTTGTGTATAAAGCCAAAGGTCACACGTTCTCTTCCATTATTGAGATAGAATTTAGGAGCACTCGGACCATTCAGGTGTTTAAAGCACTTTCTGATCAATATGTGCTTTCAACAGTTGGGAAAAGAAAAAACCTGCTCTTCTTACCAAGGAAGACACTTCCTGAACAGGAGATAAAAAAATTAATTTCTCACAGCTGCTTTATAATAATTTGCTGAAGCGTAATCGTGAAAATCAAACACTTCACAAGAAAACAAGGCGTCCGGTGACCTTTGACAGGCAGTGTAAATCTTGGGAGTTCTGCTGGGACTCCAGATATTTGCTTTTTTCCTGAACACACAGACGAGGGTGAGGTGAGGGAAAACTTCTGCATCTCCACAACTCTTGAACGGTCAGATGCTCAGTGCAGTGGATGTGAAATCAGAATCAGTGTATTGAAGCTGTAGTGTGTGTTCAGAGGAATGGGTTGGTGGAGGATCCTCCTGTAGGGTACTGTCCAGCAGGGGCTCCACTCTGGAGAAGAAAAAATAAAAAAATAAAAAGGCATAGTCATTAATTATACAATCAGCAAAATGCACAGATACAGCAGCTTAATCTGTTAGGATATTAGAGAGATAATTTGGTGAATATCCCAAGAAACAATATATACATATATAAACCTGAAGACACATGAAGTGACCAAAAGTAAACAGGGTCAAAAACAGAGAAGACAAAAACAGTTATGACTTTGTAGGAGCCAAATGAAATATGTACTGAAAGCATAAAAATAATAATTTTATATACACAGCAATACAACATGTTGCAATGTGATTAAATAAATAAACAAATAAACAAATAAACAAAGAAATAAATAAATAGATAGATAGGAAAAATGGCCCAATTCATGGTCTCCACACCACAGGTAGTATAGAATTTTCTTTCAGTAGAAACTGCCTACAATTTTGAAAAATAGAAAGCAGGTTATGCCAAACAGGCAATGTATAGATTAAAAAAAATTAACAAGGAATAACTCCACCAAGAATTCCAAAACAAGTCATTCTTTAATGCTTCTTTATCATGAAAGTCAGAACAGCTGGACCATCAAGCCAGATTCTTTTAGACTTCTGCAGGTCTGATATTATCCCAGATGATTTGGAAAGGTCACGGTCTTGCTCACCATAAACGGGTTGCTGGACATTGTGGGCTGACCATAAGCCATTGGAGGCTTGGCCTGACCATAAGCAGGAAATCCACCTGGAGGGAAAGAAGGGAGAACGTTCACAAGATTTTAATGGCAATACAGCAGAAATATCATTTATACTTGTACAGTTTTGATACATAACGATATTTCATTCTGACCATATTGAAAGTCTTAATTGGCTGCCATCCAGTCAGCAACTTGCAATTATACTATTTATGCAGTAAGTAAATATGGATCTTCAGACCTGTCCTGATGTAACTTAATATCACATATTGATCCGCACCTCTAGGCCAGATATCAAATTCTAAATATCTACTTCATATCATACAACACAAACATACTAATAATTAGAGGTGGGTGGAAATAAACATAAAAACAAGTGCAATATTTTTTGCCAAATTATACATTAATACAGGGGCACCAAGTATCATGTTTATTTAATATCATTTCATAATAAAAAATGAATATTGAATATACTTTTATTTTAGTAGAGACATTGCTTCTGAAGTCCACAAGATGTGCTTATAGCAATATCATCATCTTCCTTTCTCCTGTTTTCAGTCTAATCAACTAACCAACCACTTCAGGCGTGACCGGTGGAGATTAGGATGAGAAATGCTTAAATACGTTTCAACATGTACCATTGGGCTGTGTGTAGGCTGCGGGAGGGAGAGGGTGGAAGTGCCCTTGGCCAGGAAATTGCTGCTGGAACGTCCCACTAAAGCTGGTGGGCAGGCAGTAACTGGGAGTGTTCCCAAAACCAGCAGGCATGCTCATGGAGCCTTAAACAGAGGAAAAACGACAGACAGACAACACACTATTTACTCATTCACCTTCGGGGAAACAAGGTCATCCGTGGTAAATTGGTCAAAGCTACCTGAAGCTGATGCTCTACCATTTGTCTGGAAGGGGTTCGTGGACATCGGCTCTGGAGCCATTCCAGAAGCTAGGAACGGATTTGTGGAAGGAGCAGCTGCAAAATGTAAAAAAAAAAAAGCATATAAACAAACAAAAATACATACAGAAGACTGATAAGACATGTTTATTACTCCCAATTCCACACCTGTAAAACCCTGTGGCATATTAGGAAGGACTGGCTGAGTCTGAACTGCTGCCGTTCCTGGACCAGCATCAAAACCACTTCAAATAGAGGAAGGAAAACACATTCAGAAGTGAATACTACTAATATAAATACAATTCAAATACATTTTATTTACACAGAACATTTCATATGGAAAAATGTAAAACCATGTGTAGTACTAACAATATAAAATGCAAATGAGATTATCTGATTAAAAAAAACAACATTTTAGGAGAAAATAAGCAGTGAGCAGCACCACCTATCGGTGCAGATTTAATACTACACATGCTGTCTGATTAGGCAGTAATGTTTGCTCACCCCTGTGAACCTTTATGGGACGTGCTGAGTGCGCTGTCCAGTTCGGCCAGAGCCGCATAGCGGTCCCCTCCAAAAAGGCTGGCCTGAGCGGTGGGCAGTGCCATGCTGGGCAGTGGGGGTACAGACACACTTCCTCCTACAAATACATGATATTGTATAAGCTTATATACGCACAGACAAAGAATACTGTAACTAGAGCTGCTATTTATATAATAGTACAGTATGAAATAGACAATAAACTGCAACAAATACACTTTTGTTCCATTAGAACAGATTCAAACCCTAAAAGAGCTGAAATATCACCTTTAGGTTTTTACTTCCAGTAAATATTTATTGATTGTTCATAGGGGAGCTTGAGTTTTAAGTCTTACACTTATTACAATACTCGCACATATTACTGCATGGGCAAGACACGGAGGCCTAACTTTTAACCTGCTGCTTTGAGAACTGGCCTGAGAACCTAGTCTGACCAGTCACATGGACCAACACACACATATGAAGAGAGATAGAATATCCTGCTTGATTAACTGATATCTGTTATGCACTGGAACTGCTGCTGCACCTTGCAGAAATGTTTATTTGGGTCAATGAACAAGGGTTGTCCTCTTGACTCAGGATCAGTATCTGGGCTGATCAGGGAATTTTTAACTGATCCAGATCAAATACGAAGGGTCTAAGCCTGATCCTTCATGTCAGTTGTCACACAGGTGCTGACAGAGAGGTTTGTGGCAGCGCATGATTAAAATATCAGCATTGGCCTGAATTTAATACTAGCAATCTGATGTAACACGTAAAAAATAAAACAACTCGACGGAGTTCAAGCAGATAACTTGCATGAAGACTGCACCATCTGGAGTTCTGATGTTTCCCCCAGTGTTGATACTTGAACTGAAACTGGATTAACCCCTTGTTTAATTTAAAGCATGCAGTATTGCATGCACATCAGCTCTGGTGCTCTCATACAGCAGAACGTCTAAAACAGCGGTCAAGGACATGCTGGGCACTGGGGAAATAGACAAGAAAGGAGTCAAAGTCATTGACATAATTTGAGAATTAAATTGTCTGATGTAGAACTTAAGTATTCACAAAGCTCCACTTTTTTCACAATATCCCATGTTGCAGCCTTATTACCAAACACATTAGAATTTTGAGGTAAAAGGTGTACACACATAACCCCATGACAGTGGAAAAAAAATCATTAAAAATAAAAAACAAAAAGCGTTTGCTAAATACTTTGTTGAAGCACCTTTGGCAGCAATTACAGCCACACGTCTTTTTGAGTACGATGCTACAAGCTTGGCACACCGACGTATTTTGGGGATTTTTGGCAGTTTTCCCCTATTCTTCTTTGCAGAATCTCTTAAGCTCCACCAGGTTAGATAGAGCGTCAGTGCACAGCCATTTTCAGATGTCTCCAGAGATGTTCAAATCAGGGCACTGGCTGAGTCACTCATGACCATTCACAGAGTTGTCCAGATAACTTTGTTATCTTGTCTGTGTGTTTAGGGTCGTGATCCTGTTGAAAGATGAACCTTTGCCCCAGTCTGAGGTCCAGAGCGCTGTAAAGCAGGTCATCATCAAGGAGATCGCTGTACATTGATGTATTCATCCCTCAACCCTGACTAGTCTCACAGTTCCTGCTGTTGAAAAACATCCCCACAGCATGATGCTATCACCACCATGTTTGACTGTAGGGATAGTATTAGCCAGGTGATGACCAGGGCCTGGTCTAGATCTGTGCCTCGATATAATCCTGTCTTGTAAGTTCCTTGAACTTCATGGCTTGGTTTGTGCTCTGACGTGCGCCATCAACTATGGGACCTTTTATAGAAAGGCGTTTGCTTTTCCAACTCATAACCAACTGAATTTACTACAGGTGGACAGCAAACAAGTTGTAGAAACTTCTGAAGGATGATCAGTGGAAACATGACTTTTGAGGGCCATGGCAAATGATGTTAATACTTATGTTTTATTTATTTTTTTTATAAATTTGAGCTTTTTTTTGCCATTATGGGGTAGTGTGTGTAGAATTTTGAGGTAAAAGAAGAATAAAATCTATTTGGTAATAAAGCTATAGGATATTATAGAAAAAGTGGAGCGCTTTGAATTTTAAATGAAAATGAACTTTAATGTACTTGAAAATGTCGCTGTCAAAGTGTTATCTAGGAAAATGCAAATATCAGATTAGGACTCCGTATCTGCAAATGCTCAATAATAAATGACTCAAATTGGACTTGGGGCAAAAGAACATGATTGGGACATCCCGAACTGTGACCTTTTCACCAATCCCTCAACTCCTATGACTTCACTGAGTTTCACACTCACCCATTTCTGAAAACTGGAATTATGAGTGAGTCAGAGAACAAAGTCCAAAACCCAAACCCCAATACTGAACATAGAGAAATGGCCCAAACCTGAGCCCAGAACTTCATATTTTATTCAGACCAGCTAGTGGACCTCTCCAGTCTCTACATCGGTGCTGAAGGGTAAGAATGAAGACTAATGATAAATGAATTGATGCTGAAGCCTGTAATTTTAAAAAGTATTTCCTTAGCTCGAATGCAACAACCACTCAGCAAAATTCATTATTTTCAGGTAACATTCAAATATTTAAATTTTTTTACGGCATCTTACAAAATGTGGACTCTATCCAGTATGCAGTCTGTAGGGAGAGGGTGTGATACCTGTTTGGGGTGGCTGCAGGGAAGGCTGCGAGTATGATGATGATGATGATGATGATGATGGTGGCGGTGGTGGAGGGGGGAAATGTTGGGACACACTGGAGCTTGCAAATGAATCAAACTTGGCAAAGTCTGTGGCTGAACTGTTTTCAGCTATGAAATGCCAGTGAGCAAACAAAACACAAACAAGGGAACACAAATGAACAGAGGAGCAGAAACAGAAAAGTGACAAAACTTGACAGTATTGCAGCTTTTTCAATGAAATCTGCTCTGTTTTTAAGCTTAACACTTATCACATGCTGTAATTGTCTGGAAAGCTCCATAAAACCTCTGTAAAATCATTACACAGCTGGATATTTTAATTGTATTTTTATTCAATACCTTAATCACATCATTTAGAAACTTTATTCATTTCATATTCCACATAAGCAGTTAAGTTGAACATTTTGATTTTTAATAACGCTCTACAAGCTGGAGCAAACTGCTTATGTCAAGTGGGTTTATATTAATAAAACTTTCTGAAAATGCTGACATCACACTGGCTGTATTAAATGCACGGTTTTCATTTATTGTTTTGATTACACTATAATGCACATGATTCATTTACTTTTAAATAGACTGTAAACTGAATTGCAAATATACATTTTTACAAAATCTTATAAAGTTTTAATTAACAATTGTATAAAAATAGAAAAATTATCCATTTAATTCAGGATGGATTTTGGGAAAAAAAGAAAGAAATAGAAATAAATCACTAAAAAAAAGCTAGAAAAACACAGCTTTTCTGCCCAAAGACTGTGTGCATGTGTCAGAGACAGATGTGGATGTTTAAGGGTTTTTGTTTATTGGAGAAAAAAGAAAAATAGATATGGTTTGGACTAAGCTTTAGTACGTTACTGGCCTGTAGTGTAGTGAACTGAAATACCTGAGGGTCTGTTGAAATGTGCAAAGTTGGCAAAGTTTGAGGTGCCAGCTGGGTGAGATTGAGGAGCTGCGAAAATATCTCCACCCAAATCAGACAGAAGGTCAAACTTTTTCTCCTGCCCAGCAGTTTGAGCCTGAACACGGCCGGACACAGGAGACTGAGAGCGACAGCAGAAAAGAGAAAGAAATGTAATTTCATTAGAACTCTGTTGTATTTCACAAAGCATTAACGCTAGAAGGGGAACCATATTGCTTACACACCGTTCCCTGTATGAAACTAACGGTGAAGGTACCTGGCGAGATGGAGTTTTGTTTAGATGCAGCGTTTTGATTGGTTGTGGCAGAACCTCCGGGGTGCTGCTTGTGCTGCTTGCTGAGGAACCAGAGATGGAAGCTTGGACAGAGGCAAGAACCTTTGCTTGCTCTGGAGGAACATACCTGCACATAACACATGCAGTGTCAGTGTTTAAATATTTAACAGAAGCTTCAAATTAATCTGGCTTATATAGCTGCCTGGGTAGAGACAAGTAGAGATAATATTTAATGAACTTGGCAGCAAATTAAAATATAGATATTGCAGTTGGTGTATCAAATATCGTATCGCGTGAGCAAGGACGACGATACATGGCCATATCAATATTGTGGCCCACCGATGTGTTTGTGTGTGTGTGTGTGAAATATATATATATATATACATATAGAGAGAGAGAGAGAGAGAGAGAGAGCGAGAGACATTTACACACACACACACACACACACACACACACACACGCACACGCTATAGACAAAATTATTGGCACCTTTTCTAAATTGTGGGTAAATCTTTTATTTCAAGCATATGATGCCTATTTAATCTCATATGTGCAAAGAAACAGATGCTGGCAATATAGAAATCACACCTGAAGCAAGTTAAAATTAAGAAAAGTCGAGCTGAGCGCAACAATTTTGAAGATGTTTACAACACATGGCACTGTAGCTAATCAACATGGACGAAAGAGAAAATTTTAAAAGAAAGACTACAACGCAGGATAGTCCGAATGGTGGATAAACTGCCCTAATCAACTTCTTAACAAATTCAAGCTATTCTGCAGATGCAGGATGCACCAGCGTCAGTTTGAACAATCCATCATCATCTGAATGAAATGAAATGCTACGTCAGGAGACCCAGGAGGACCCCACTACTCAAATAGAAACATAAAAAAAATCCAAACTGGAGTTTGCCAAAATGTACTTGAGGAAGCCAAAATCCTTCTGGGAGAACGTCTTGTGGACAGAGCAGACAAGATAGAGCTTTGATAAATGCACACCATTCTACAAGGTACAGAAAATGGAATGAGGCCTAGAAAGAAAAGAACACAGCACCTACAGTCAAACATGGTGGATGTTCAATGAAGTTTTGCTGCCTCTGGCACTGGATGCCTTGACTGTGTGCGAGGAATCATGAAATCTGAAGACTACCAAAAGATTTTGGGGCGCAATGTAGGACCTAGTGTCAGAAAGCTGTGTCTGCATCAGAGGTCATGGGTGTTCCAGCAGAACAATGACCCCAACGTAAAAGCACCCAGCAATGGTTGAATACAAAGTGCTGGAGAGTTCTGAAGTGACCAGGAATGGGCCCAGATCTAAATCTGAATGAACACTAAATCTGAGAGACATTGTGCTGAAACAAGCTTGTTGATGGTTATAGGAAGCGATTGTGAGTGTGCAACCACATATCTACTTGAGGGTGCCATCATTTTTTTATTTTTTTAAGTTCTCTCTTTCTGACACTGGGCCCTACACTGCACCCAAAAATCTTCCGATTTCATGATGCCTTGCACACAGTCACACTTCTTGTCAATGTAGGTGGTTACACTAAGCGAGAAAAGCTGACTCCCTGCTGACAATCCAAATTACTTAAGCAGTCAAGGCAAAATGCAATGTGAGCATGTTCTCCTTACCATCTCTTCTTCTCATATTTCTCCTGTAGGAACTCCTTCACTTTCTGAGGCTCACGGAAATCTGGCACGGCAGAGCTCCTGTCATCATAGAGCCCGAGCCAGATGTGTTTACACACCTGTATATGAGAGTGAGACAAACAGAGACAATTATACACAAACATAACTATTTACACAGTAGTAGACTACAGACAATACAACAAACCTTTCTATATATTTTGGGTAAAAATGAGTATTGTCTACAGGAAATGATGATTCATTCTAACATTTCGGCTAAATCACCATTTTCACATCCCTAACTGTGTGAAAAATACCTCGTTGCTGTGCTTCTGTAGGAACTCGATCTCCTGCTGTGTGAAGGTGGTCATAGAGATGGACTTCACTCTGTGTGGTGGGTTGATACCTCGTCTGGAACATGAAACAATGAAAAGAAAAGCATTTTACTCAACACAACAAAGAAATCAATTGGTAAAATTATTAACCACCAAGAATGGTCAGGAGACTAGGGACTAAAGAGTTCTGATTCAGATTTTAATTGACAACTCTTGATTTACTGCACACCTCACTATGTTATGACACCCATTGCAACCATACCATCCTAGATCTGAGTCTACCTAGTAGCGGATTCAACAGTGTGTAGTGAGTGCAAGAATCTAATTGAAGAGAATTTAATTTGTAAAAAATTAAGAGCCATATCTAAAATAAATAAATAACCAATTGAAGTGTAGGATCATTAGCAGGCAGTCAGATGTTGCTCGTGAACTTGTGTCGTCTCAAAGTGTCATCAGCAGACTTGCATCAAGACACAGAACTACTGGCAGAGTTCATGACAGACCCAGGAGTGGAGCCCACGACTAACAATTCCCAGCATATGTTAATTTGTCTCCTGACTTGAAAGTCAAAGAAACACACAATTCATTCAATCATCTCAAGACAAAACACCCTTTCTAGAATAGCATGACATTGTTGAAGTGCTTGTGTAATAAGGAAAAGTTACTGCAGTATAGTCTCTTTCTATATAGTTACAGAATGACAAATTGGGGCTGGGTGATTTAATACTGTGATAATTTAGGTACAAAATATATTCTGATATGTTGAAATCTCCTCTAAAGTGATTCAAAAACGCAAGGTTTAAGTCTGTTATGCATACGGTCAACAGTGTGATGATTGTAGTGTCCCTGCAGCATTGATCTCTATTATAACACCGTTTATATTCATTAGTGGTTATTACTGGTATAGGTTCACACTTGAATGCAAAATGCAACCAAGTTAAAAGCAAAAAAAAAGTCTATTCAACCCAGGTTGATGCACACATAAGCTTTTACCCATGTTGCTGAACTAAATGACAATTTGTGCTCAGTGTTCGTAATACAGTCATTTAATAAGTCAAATGTAGTAGAAGGTGCGGTAGATTCAAGATGCTTTATTCGTCACATACTAGGTTATACAAGTTTGACCAGCAGTGAAATGTAATCTGATGTGCTCCATGGACTATACACAATAGAAATAAAAATCAAGTAAATTCTAAAAGAAAAAATATGTACAGTAAAGGCCAAAAGTTTGGACACTCCTTCTCATTCAATGTGTTTTCTTTATTTTCATGACCATTTCCATGAAATAACTGAAAACATGTTTTATATTCTAGTTTCTTCAAAATAGCCCTTTGCTCTGATTACTGCTTTGCACACTCTTGGCTTCTCTCCATGAGCTTCAAGAGGTAGTTACCTGAAATGGTTTTCTCTTCACAGGTGTGAAGCCTTATCAGGGTTAATTAGTGGGATTTCTTGCTTTATCAATGGGATTGGGACCATCAGTTGTGTTGTGCAGAGGTCAGGTTACTACACAGCCGACAGCCCTATTGGACAACTATTAAAATTCATATTATGGCAAGAACCAATCAGCTGTTAAGAGGAGACTGCATGAATTAGGCCTTTGTGGTAAAATAGCTGCCAGGACACCACTGCTAAGGAGAGGCAACAAGCAGAAGAGATTTGTTGGGCCAAGAAACACAAGGAATGGACATTAAACCAGTGGAAATCTGTGCTTTGGTCTGATGAGCCCAAATTTGAGATTTTTGGTTCCAACCGCTGTCTTTGTGAGACGCAGAAAAGTTGAACGGATCGATTCCACAAGCCTGGTTCCCACTGTGAAGCATAGAGGAGGAGGTGTGACGGGTTCCACAAGCCTGGTTCCCACTGTGAAGCATAGAGGAGGAGGTGTGACGGGTTCCAGAAGCCTGGTTCCTACTGTGAAGCATAGAGGATGAGGTGTGACGGGTTCCACAAGCCTGGTTCCCACTGTGAAGCATAGAGGAGGAGGTGTGACGGGTTCCACAAGCCTG
>JBBIGC010000041.1:27715617-27729860 GCA_037576955.1 Lepidarchus adonis | reverse complement strand
ACACACACACACACACACACACACACACACACACACACACAAACACAAACACAAACACAAACACAAACACACACACAAATGACACTGTATGTTTAAAAATTTTTTTAGCATAAGATAATTTGTTTAGGATTTTGAAAATCATACTTCCAGAGTAAATGAAATGCGTCTGCAAGTATGATGCAGTAACGACGGCAGTTTTGTTGTTTGCTAGTGAAAATCTATTTGATATTTACATGACATTACACAAATGATTCATATCTTGTAGGGGCAATCAAAGCCTTCTACCTGCGGGGAAAAGCACACATGGAAGTGTGGAATGAGGCGGAGGCCAAGGCTGACTTCCAGAGGGTGCTGGATCTGGATCCACGTATGAAGAAGTCAGTCAAGAAGGAGCTGGCTGTTCTTAGTATGCGCATGGAAGAAAAGAGAGAGGAGGACCGACTGAAATACAAGGGAATGTTCACAGATTCAGCATCAGGGCAAACAACTCCAGCACAGAAAAAAGAAGAGATAAATACAGATCAAGAGACTCCAAAGGAAATAAGTGCAGAACAAGCACATGTAGAACAGTTACCTCCAGAACAAGCAATTTCAGAAAAAGCACTTCCTAAACAAGACACTCCTGGACAAGCAAATCTACAACGATCCCCTCCAGAACAACTCATTCCAGAACAAGCAACTATAGAACAAGCAATTCTAGAACAGTGTCCTACAGAACAAGTCATTCCAGAAGAAGCACCTCCAAAACAAATACTTCCAGAAGAAGCACCTCCAGAACAAATACTTCCAGAAGAAGCACCTCCAAAACAAATACTTCCAGAAGAAGCACCTCCAAAACAAATACTTCCAGAAGAAGCACCTCCAAAACAAATACTTCCAGAAGAAGCATGCTCAGAACAAAAATTTCCAGAACAAACAACTTTAGAACAAGCAATTCTGGAACAGTCACCACCAGAAACAGCCATTAAAGAACAAGAAGCTCCAGAACCAACAACTGCAGAGCAAGTTATTACAGAACAAGAAAGTTCATCACAATCGACTGCAGCAGAAGAAACAGCAGAACAAATGATACCAGAATTAGAGGCTCTGTTAAGTGATGTTGAAGACCCATGAAGAAAAGAGTATCTCAATAATTGTTTACTACTTGTAAACAATCTCATTCAATCTCACTGTTACTTTAATCTGCTGCCATCAGCATTTGTCTATGAAGTTCCCATTGGAAAATAAGTAAAGGCTGAGGTCCTGGTGGGTACATTTATATGTAATTTAATCACAGGATGCCACATAACTACAAATGAAATAATATTGTTTTGCCTGATAGAGTGATGACATATCATTCATGTCAATATTATTTTCTCAACTAAATTTCCCACTGAATTTCAATTAAATGAAAAAGTGGTCTTGACTTTTCCCCTGCCTCTCTCCCCGAACAATGTTAGTCTAAAGTCAGTTAACACCAACTTACATAATTGACGTATACATGTAATTAACATATTATGTAATTAGCTGTAACTCATAGCTGTAGTTTTACACATAAACATTAACAAATAGACTTAATTAACAATAAAATATGTACATGAACAGTAACTTTCACACATAGTACTAGCCTATTTCAGCACGGGAGTCAGTTCTCAGACCGTACTTGATTAGCTTGCTAGCTACTGCTATAATCGTTCTTTCTCTGTCAGGAAGGACCTACTACAGTATCTGTTGCTGAGAGAGACATGTTAGAGAGTTAGATAACGCAGTCCCAGACTGATGAGCAACTTGTATCAAGCAAGAACAGGCAAGAAATATACTTGCTACAGTTAGTATCTTCAGTTTCCGATTGATTAAATAGAGTAAAAGGAATGGTTGGTCAGTCAAATAAAAGCTAATGAGGATTAACAAATCATACGTATGTTTTTTATTGCATTTTATAAAATGACCCAACTTTTCCAGAAATGTATATAAATTATATATACAGTCAAACCCTGTTAGTTCGTCCACATTGGTCCAGGCCCAAAATGTGGTGAATGGTGGGGGTGACGAGCTATTATAATGAATCATGGTTACAACTCTGACTCCCTTTTTTGTGGCGTTTGTCTGTCATATACGGTAGTAGAATTAAGTTAAATGCCTACTGACTGCTTTACGGTAATAGTGGACTCCAAGGAGAGACACCGGCATTCGATATACGCATGTTTTTTTGTTGCAGCGTTTGTCTGTCATATACGGTAGCAGAATGTAGTTGAACAGCTACTATATGCTTTACGGTAATACTGGTCTCGCATGAGAGACACTTGCATTCGCTATATGTGCCCTGCTCACTCATGTTGCTGCAATGCCGCATAAAGCTAACATTGTTAATAAAGCCTTCGCAGTATTATTATAATTATTACATGTATGAGTTACTCGGGTATGAGTTAATAATGAGAATAACAGCGGTGACAACAGTAGCATCAGCAGCAGACCCATAGAATTAGCATGACTGAGCTAGGCTACAGCACTAACACGAACCCAAGTATGGCGAGCTATAGATGGGGAAATGCATACACCGGACACGTGGCATGATGTGGCGAGGGGGCGAGAAGCGAGGTTGGTGGCTTAACGAGGTAAATAACATGGTGGAAATCTGTTCTGCAGCCTTTCATGGGAGACGAGCTAACAGGGTTTGTGTTTAGCAATTTTAACCTGTGTTTCACGTTTCTGACTTAACCCTAACCCTGACTCTATTTTAACTTTGCTAGATGTTTAATATAACATTTTGTTTTACTTTGTATGTTTTAGCATTACTGTTATTATGCACACAAGCTATTCTACATTAGATATTCTGGGTACAACTGTACTTAAGACCACCACAATGATCTGCAAATAGAGGCTTGACTGTTTGGACTGTGAGAAATGTAGTGATTGTATTTTTGACTGTATTTCTGACCTGCATGTAAGCAGCATTATGCAATAAACCACATTCGGTTCCCTGAATGACACAGCTCTCTTTCCTTGTTGTGATGTGCCAGTTAATGTTTATGGTGCTGACTACTTAATTCATTTTATTAGTATTGTGATATATCATAGAGGCTGGAAGGGAAGGTAGGACAGTTTTGTGGGCATCCCTAAATTCATTACTACCACAGCAGTACTGCTGACACAGTCAGTTGTCAAATATGAGTGTAAATGCCAACTTTTGCCTGCAAACTTTATGAGGCTACAGTGGAGGGAATCATTATTTGACCCCTCACTGATTTTGTAAGTTTGTCCACTGACAAAGAAATAAACTGTCTATAATTTTAATGGTAGGTTTATTTTAACAGTGAGAAATCTAGAACACATTATATAAAAATATTAATTAATCCCACAGAATGGTAAGATACTCCTAATTTCAACTAATCTGCAGAGGATCCAGAATGCAGCAGCTCGGCTGATCTTCAACCAGCCAAAACACGCCCATGTGACGCCGCTGCTTCGTTCTCTACACTGGCTTTCCATCACAGCACACATCAAATTCAAGTCCCTGATGCTCGTCTTCAAGATCATCAATGGATCTGCTCCCTGCTACATGACAACACTCATCCAGACCTACAGTACATACCCACCAGATCCCTCAGATCAGCGAGGGAACAGCGACAGGAGATTGCACCCCCATGAGGAGTCAAACACCACTCTTCTCCTTCATTCTTCCCCACTAGTGGAACGAGCTGCCCAGACACATCAGAACTGCAGAGACACAGGTTATTATTCTACAGGTCCCACAGTTTCACACTAATACTCAGAATCAGAATCGTGTTTATTGGCCAAGTAAGTGAGTGAACACATACAAGGAATTTGATTTTGGTAGATGGTGTCTCTCAAGCACAGCAGTAAAACAACAACAACAACATCATCAATGTAAAATAAACAATGAAAAGAATACTGAAGAAAAATACTCACTTGTGTTCATACAAATAATATATACTTACAACAATATAATTAAATATGGTACTTGCGTCGTGCCTTATCATACGCGAAGAAGCACTTAAAGTACTTAACATCAGCCGATGCTGAAACATTTAATGACAATAATGTCCTGAACTCGTATATATGAATAGGCCATGGTAATTATGCTGTAGCACCTACCGTTTGTATAGACTTACTCATAAGCACTTAATGATAGTGTAGAATGTGTTTCTCTTTCAGAAAGCAATGTTGTACCACATATCATCTGCACTGTTGTAGCACCTGCACTGTTTTCTATGGCTAAGAAGATTGTATTGAACTCCCTGTAACTCGCACATCATTGTTGTCATGTCTGAATTTATGTTTGATTGTTCCTGTACCTGGAAGTCGCTTTGGACAAAAGCATCAGCCAAATGAATACATGTAAATGTAAATATATAATATCCATGACGAAGGTGTATAGGGTATGGAAATTATTCAGACCCCCTTACATTTTTTACTCTTTGTAATATTGCAGCTATTTGCTTAAATCATTCGAGTTCATTTTTGTCCTCATTAATGTACACACAGCACCTCATATTGACAGAAGATCACAGAATTGTTGACATTTTTGCAGAAGAAAAAATTAAATATCACATGGTCCTAAGTATTCAGACCATTTGCTGTGACACTCATGTATTTAATTTAGGTGCCGTCCATTTCTTCTGATCATCCTTGAGATGGTTCTACACCTACATTTGAGTCCAGCTGTGTTTGATTATATTGATAGGACTTGATGAGGAACGCCACACACCTGTCTATAGAGCAAATTAGAATCATGAGTTCAATGGAACTGCCTGAAGAGCTCAGAGACAGAATTGTGTCAAGGCACAGATCTGACCAAGGTTACAAAAACATTCTGCTGCACTTAAGGTTCCTAAAAGCACAGTGGATTCGATAATCCTTAAATGAAAGACATTTGGCATGACTAGAACCCTTCCTAGAGCTGGCTGTCTGGCCAAACTGAGCTATCAGGGTAGAAGAGCCTTGGTGAGAAGAACCCAAATATCACTGTGGCTGAGCTTCAGAGATGCAGTCAGGAGATGGGAGAAAGTTGTAGTAAGTGAACCATCACTTCAACCCTCCGCCAATCTGGGCTTTATGGCAGAGTGGCCCGACTGAAGCCTGCATGGAGTTTGCTAAAAAAAAACAAAAAAAAAAAACACCTGAAGGACTCCAAGATTGTGAGAATAAAATTCTCTGGTCTGATGAGACCATGATAGAACTTTTTGGCCTTAATTCTAAGTGGTATGTGTGGAGAAAACAAGGCACTGCTTATCACCCATCTAATACAGTCCCAACAGTGAAGCAGGGTGGTGGCAGCATCGTGCTGTAGGTACAATGGGGGGCCTGTAGTCAAAAAGGGCAGCTCTCCCAACACCCAGAGGGTGGGCCACCTGAAGAGGTTTGGCCAACTTTGAGCATATAAAAGTAACCGACCTCCCCCACACGACAACATTCCCAGGAACTGGACGGCCAAACGTCTGAACCTTCCCTCCAAGCTCCGACTGGACCAAGAGTCTGTAGATATTTCACCAAATATCTACACACATGAGAATTGAACTTTAATCTGGGCATTAGCTTAGTTTAGCAACATCAGAGCTTAATGTTGTAGGTTAAACTGTTGTGTTCCTGTTTTGTTGAAATTTAGAAAGTGATCAAGTTTATGAATCTGTGAAGAAATAAGGCTTTGCACATCTAGATCTGATATTTGCACGAAAATGTCCTCTTTTACTAACCTTTTTAGAAAACACTACACCCTGTTTACTAAAGGTCTAATTTTTAAAGCACTAGCTACTTAAGGCCTAGTTTAGTCTCAATATTAAACTCTGTCTTATCAGCTTGTAACAGCCTGCATTATTTCATTTCTTAACAGAATTGGAACAAAAGAATTCCTCTGTGTAAAAGAAAGTGGACACTCTCCTCCCCCCACACACATCTCCTGCCTTTAACAAAGAGTCGTAAACGACTCATGGGAGGGGGGGGGGTTGCATTCCTCACAGCACAACACACACACTCAACACACAAACACTGTATGCCAACATGTATATGTATTAATTTGTGTAAATAAATTATTTTTATTTCAACAAGTGCCGTTCATTGTGATGTTAGTGATTGTCTGGAAATATATCAAAGACTCACACTTGTGTTAACAACCTTCAGAACTCAGATCAGGTGATACTGTCTTTTTAGTTAGAAATTAAAGATCACAGTATTTCTGATCTGAGATAAATTTAATGAGACTGGTAAATTTATGAGATGGATTTTAATTTTAAACCAATGATCGTAGGCAGACCGAGGCCAGAACCTACAATGCTATGGGGGTGTTTTTAAGTTGCAAGGACAGGACAACTGGTTGAGGGAAAGATGAATGCAGCCAAGTATAGGGATATCCTGGACGAAAACCTTCTTCATATTGCTCAGGACCTCAGACTTGGCCGAAGGTTTACCTTCCAACAAGACAATGACTTTAAGCACACAGCTAAAATAATGAAGGAGTGGCTTCACAACAACTCTGTGACTGTTCTTGAATGGTCCAGCCAGAGCCCTGAATTAAACCTGATTGAGCATCTCTGGAGAGACCTAAAAATGGCTGTCCACCAACGTCTACCATCCAACCTGACAAAACTGGAGAGGATCTGCAAGGAGGAATGGCAGAAGATCCCCAAATCCAGGTGTGAAAATCTTAATGCATTCTTTCCCTAAAAGACTCATGGCTGTATTAGATCAAAAGGAGCTTCTTCTAAATACTGAGCAAAGGGTCTGAATACTTAGGACCATGTGATATTTCAGTTTTTCTTAAATAAATCTGCAAAAATGTCAACAATTTTGTTCTTCGGTCAATATGGAGTGCTGTGTGTACATTAATGGGGGAAAATGAACTTGAATGATTTTAGCAAATGGCTGCAATATAACAAAGAGTGAAAAATTTAAGGGGGTCTGAATACTTTCTGTACCCACTGTATGTTCCAAATCTCACCATGGCTACCAGTCAGCTCATTTTGTGCAAAATGTGTCAGTTAGTCTTCCTCCAACACTAATAATAACTTTACATGTAATAAGTGAATTATAGTTTTATAATTTTAGTTATCTCCCTAAAAATTGGAGAGGATCAGTAAGTGAGTGTAGGACAGTAAGCAACCTCCCAGCTCGGGCATTTAAACCCTCACAGCAGGCAAATGGGTGATCGCATAACAGCATATGGGTATGGGGGCTTCTTAGGCTCACTCACCAGAGCACCAGCTTATGGGTCCCACAGCTTTGCTGTCATCAGTGAAGCACCTGCTGAAAAACATGAAAGAGCTCTGGTTAGTGGAGACTTTATCTTAAGGCACATGAAGTTAACCAGGCCTTTAGGGGGCACCAGCAGCATTAGTCATGTGTTTTTCTGGTAGCCAGGGCACCAGACATAACAAGGTAATCTCAGGGTTCTTGGCGAGTATAGGTACTCAAAGATAGTCTTTCATGTAGGAGCTAATGATACTGTATATGCCTTCAAGAAAGTGAGGTTACTAAGAGTAATGTTATAGAGGTGTTTAAATTTATAAAGATGATGTCTGATGCTGTAATATGCTCTGGCCCTATACCAATACAGCGTGGCAACATGACCTACAGCAGGCTGTGGTCACTGAACTGCTGGATGTACTGGTAGTGCTCAGAAACCTACATGGGCTTCAGAGACAATTGGGAGAAATTCTAAAGGGAAAAGTTGGCCTTCTACGGTGGGTTGGTATCCATCTCACTTGGAAAGTACTGCTCTCCTTTCTTTCAGCATAGAACATAATCTCAGCTCAGGAACCAATTAACAGAGCAAGAATTGGAGGACAAGACTAAAAAACACAAGGCCACAACTGGGACAGAGTGAAAGGGCAAAACTTCACAAAATCTAAAGCAAGACATGGAACAGAATAGAAAAAGGCACCAGAAAATAGACAAAACTAGACCTAGGAAGACTGAGGACCAATACATAAATAACATGATACAGAATAGATAGGGATAGGGATATTCTTACTAGGGCAAAATGTCATAGCTATAGCTAGGATAGGAACATACTGAGGTTTTACCTTGTAGACAATTACATAATACATGTAAGATAATGCAAACCTGACTATGATAAACACCACTAAGGACTCATAAAACACCAATCAAGGACTAAGTAACCAAACATAACACATTTAAGAAAATCTGGATAGACACTGGACAAGGCTAAGACACAAACTAGACAGAACAGCAACCCAGAAATACAGGACAACTGAAACCACTGCTACCAAAATAAAGATACAGCAAGTAGAGACAGAAGACAACCAGAATATTCAAAGTAGGAAGCAAAACAAAAAGCTGAACAGAACCATTCCAAAGTAAAACACTGGAATCAGGCTAAGAAAGACAGGACAGACTAAATAACCAACCAAATTCCATAAAGACAGACAACAACAGACCCAAACGGATACTAAGGTAGATCACTAGGTTTCACCGGGAAACAAAGACAGAATACAAGACACATAGTAGAGAAAAGACATACAACAATAGCAAAGCACAATACTACACTAGACAGGACTAGAAATTGATCCAGAAGAAAGCACAAAACAGACCTTGGCTAGGACAAGCACAAAACTTACTAATCAGATAAACCATAAAAATGAATAGAAAAAAAACAAATCAAAAACTAAACGGATCAAGCTCAAACTCAAGTTCAGTGATTAGTGATTCTTTCAACCAACTCAGGTTGGTTCAGCAAGCCTTTTGGCTGATTTACTCTCTGGCTCAGCAAGCGCTGCTGCTGATTCACTCTCCAGTGCAGTGAGCCCTGTGGCTGATTCAAGGTCCCGTTATGAGATGCCCATGGCTGATTCACCCCTTGGCTCAGTGAGCCCCGCGGCTGATTCACTCTCCAGCACGGGCAGTTCTTGGGTTTCTTGTGGGCTACCTGTCCTCCAGTGGTGTTTATCTCCGCTATGCCACCGTTCACTTCTCAAGGGGGCTTCGACCAGCACCTCAGAGCTGAGTTTATGGTGGAATCATGATCAAACTCAGCCCGGGTCTCTTTTCCTACACCAGGTCCACCCTCAAAACTCTCATTCCCCCTAGGAGACATCCCCAAGTCACGAAACACTGCCAGAATGATATCAACCAGCTCTGCCAGTCTTGATTCCCCTATTATTCTCAGGGCAGACAGCAGATTTTTAAGGACCCTCTCACCGTTACTGACTTCTACTTTGGAACCCAGCCATGTTTTCACCATCTCATATTAGATCTTGTAGATTTCGTCGTACTCCGCTACTTCCATTGTTCGAAAGGTCAAATCAACTGTCAGTATTGGAGTGTGATGTTTAACGTTTTTTGAAGTGGTTTGGGTTTAGCCAATTTCCATCTAGTTGGTATCCTAATATCTTCAGATATATATTAAGTTTAGTTTTTTTAGGTTTTCCATATTTTACCTGTTTTCAATATGTGTGTTAACTTTCAGACTGATAGAGTAAATACTTAGGGTTACTTACATATTTGCCCAGTTGATATAACTGTTATTAATCTTTAATAACTTAGTCAGAATAACATAGATTCAAGTTGTAAATAGATGAAAATAGGTGTACCATGAAGAAAATAAGGTTAATCTGTAAAAAGTTAGCGCCTTCTAATTTGCTTGCTAATCTGCTTTCCCAACCCTGACAAGCCCAGCCCACCACAGATTTCACCCTTAAATACCCCAACCCTGACAAGCCCAGCCAACCACAGATTTCACCCTTAATTACCCCAACCCTGACAAGCCCAGCCAACCACAGATTTTACCCCTAAATACCCCAACCCTGACAAGCCCAGCCAACCACAGATTTTACCCCTAAATACCCCAACCCTGACAAGCCCAGCCAACCACAGATTTCACCCCTAAATACCCCAACCCTGACAAGCCCAGCCAATGAAAGGTAGTCTTCCCTGTTTGGACGGGAAACATTATTGATTGATATGACTGTCAGTCAAACTGGCTATGCACACACACACACACTCAGGCGTCACAGTCAACTGCCCGGAAGTGAAGTGAAGGATGTGCAAAACAGAGGGCTTTGTTTACCTCTTGCGGTGAAATGGATATCGCGTTCATATCAGTGCTATCTCAAATTCAAATTGTAGCTATTATAAAATGCTGCGTCAATTCATCTAGGTAAGTTTTGCGTTTTGTTTTTCTGTTTCAGTGAGCAGGGTTTTTGACGGTTTTCATGTTTCATGTTTCATGTAGAAAATGATGTATGATGTGTTCAGTGATGTATTTGTATTGAACTTAGATTTTTTCGTGCTGTTGCCGGACCTGTTCATAGTGCGGTTTCCCAAACATGATTAAATTTGCGTCATATGTGCACTGAGGGATAGTGAATGAAGCAAGACTGAGCTTTACTATCTGAAAACTTTCTACTGGCTAAAACATATCCAACAAGCTATTTTCTTTCTGCCGCCGGCGTATGAACCGCTAGGGTGTAACGGTCTTCCCCCCCATTACTAAGTTTGGCCACTAAATGGTCACATCTTCTATTTCTGCCCAGCACTCTACTTAAGAAGAAATGTCTTTTAGTAAGCCTAACCATAACTCTAAGGAAGAGACCCTGTGTCTCCAGCTTCCTGTAAGTTGTTTGTTTACTAGTTTGTATGTGTGTATTAGTTCCCCTACATGATTTTTTTTGTTTGGTTTTCTCATTTTTGTGATTTTCCCTGAAATGGTTTATATGGGCTAAAAACATCTTGCTGGACTTACTGGCACTTGAACAGGAACCATAACTTGTTTTAGACACTATTTCTGACATTTTCTTTACCATCAAAGCGGGTTAAGGTGGGACAATTCCGTATGCCCATATTTGCCTGTGAGCTGGTTTGCTTTAGCAGTAGCACCTTCCCCTCTAATATGGCTAGCTATAACCATGGCTATGGGGATGAGCATGATGCCACTTTACCTCCTGACTTCACAGCAGGCCCTTTTGTCACACACAGGGAGTTGATACAAGAACTAATGGATGCTATTATTGGGCTATACATAGATTCCGATGTCAAAAAAGCCCACAGTAGGGAAGAAGTAGTGCCTGGGTCTACTACCGAGGTGGCCTCAGAAGTGATCCTATGTCCTCAGCCACGTTTTGAAGAAGAAGATGAAAGGCTGGTGTCCATACTGCTGGCAGGTAGGATCAACCGATTAGAAAACACTGTCAAAACTGTCGTTTAGTGAGCCTGATACAGCTCTTATCCATAATAGCAAGTATTCCCCAGCTCCCAAATACAACCCCCAGTAAAATTAGAGTTTGCAAAGTTTACAAGTCCAGAGGAAGAACACCCTATTATTTATTTGGAGTGGCGTGAAGAGTTTTTAGCCATTACTAATAGTGAAATAGCTACGATTGCCTCCATTTTATCTAAAACAGCTAAAAACTGGTGGGTAGCAGAATGTTAAAGACTGGGCTTCATTCAACGATGCATTCAGCGGAGCCTTTCTGGCAGAAGACCAAGCGTATGAAGCAGAAAGACGGATGAGAGAAAGAGTTCAAAGACCTGACGAACCCATTTGTTTTTTTGCACATCAGTATTGTGCGCTGTGTTTAAGGTGGCGACCGCATATGACCGAGAAGGAAATTGTGTTAGCCACGCTACGTAACTGTAATCCTCGCCTACCGAGCATGTTAAGAAGTATGATGATCACTGTGACTGAATTAGTTGAGTGGGCTTTATGAAAGAAAGAGTTATTCAGGCTTCTAAGGATTATTTCAAACGGCAGTCCTCTCCATCACAAAGTAGAAAGCCGGAAGAGAAGAAACCTCTCGACTCTTATATAAATCTGATTGAGGCCTTCCCATCTCTGTTGACAGTTTCCCTCGACATACAGTCTCAAAATTTCAGCCATAAAAGACACCGGAAGTGCCCACTCCTTATTTCAGAGAATATTCTGTATGGAGAAGAATAAAAGCTTCCTCCGAGCAATGGTTAAATCCCAGTGGACAGGCTTTCACTCTGGCAAATGGCTAGAAACACACAGCTAAAGGAAGTACATGCAAACAGTGCTTTTTATTTGGCTCATCTGTTCTTGTAGAGTTTTTTTTATTATGAGTATAGCTAATCTATCATTTCTATGTGCGTTAGGCCTGGATTTTATTGTGGCACACAGGGTATAGATCAATTTTTCCCAGCAATGCCTACTTTTTAATGGAAGCTGGCACATACTCAGTGGCGCTCCTACAAGCCAGATATCACTGTATGCCGCTCTCCCACTCCTAGCACTTTCTACAGAAAGAGAATCAGTTGGATAACCTTATACAAATTGCTGACATGATGTTGAGCTGGCCATCAGTGTGCTCAGAAGAACCGGGACACACTTTAATCCTTAAACACCATATCCACACCACAGATGAGGTGCCAGTAAGGAAGAAAGTGTACCCTATTCCTGTGGATAAACAGCAACTGGTGAACAAGGAAATTCAGCAAATGTTAGAAAAGAGAGTGATCCAACCTTCCTGCTCTCCTTGGGCCGCTCCAGTTGTACTAGTCCCCAGGATGTTGTTTATGCATAGATTATTAAGCATTGAATAAAAAAACCCTTTGGATGGGTTCCCAATGCCTCAGATTTTTAGCACAATGAACCTGAGGAGCGGATATTGGCAGGTTGAGATGGAACCCAAAAACATCTCCAAGACCACTTTTGTGGTAAAGAACAGACAATTTGAGTTACTTCGGTTACCGTTTCGACTCAAAAATTCAGCGGCTACCTTACAAAGAATGATCAATTCTGTGATGGCCGAGGTTTTAGGGAAATGCTGTTTAATCTACATTGAATTAGTTGTTTAATCTAAATCTGTAGAAGACTTACTTCTTTATTTAGATCTGAAAAGGTTATGGTCACACAAGAACAAATAACAGTTTGGGTGGTTTATATACTGCCTGCAAGGGGAGACTGGGTCACTGTTGCAAAAATATACAACAGCGTTTCATACCAGCCGGTAAACGACTAATTCAGTCTACCGTCAGCCACACACTGCCAGTAAGAAAGACAGAAAGAAGGAGAGAGAAGGAAAGCCAGAAAAGAAAGAAGGAAAAGAGGGGAGAAAGAGGAGAGAAAGAAAGAAAGCAAGAAAAGAAAAGAAAAGAAAAGAGGATGACAGTAAGAGAAAGAAGAAAAAGGGAGAGAAGTAGAGAAATACAACGAGAGATTGAAGACAATAATAAGCGACGAATGGCTTTTCTTGGTTGAGGGATTTTCCTGGCGTTTCAGGTCCCAATAAACGTCCCAATAAAGGTCCTGTTCTTGTCACGTGTTTGTTTTGGTTCTCGTCATGGTTAGTTTAGTCACATATTCCATGTTCCACCTGGGCCTCGTCTTGTGTCCCCGCCTTTGTTCAGGTGTTTGTTATTGTATTGCTGTGTGTATAAGTGTGTATATATATATATATAAGGGGTGGAAATCGCAGGGTATCTCACGATACTATATGCGATATGTGGATATAATATCGCAATACCACAATATTGCGATAATCGATATATCGCACGACATTGACGTAGCAATATAACACACACGGGGATGCGTTAATAATTTACTTAACAGTAACAGCAACGCTATTGTCAGATTTCCTATATTTGCTTTGCGACCACGATCGGAAGCTCAGAGCATAGGCTACTTCAGCTTCAGGGTCTTCACTTCTGCTCCCCTTTGTCACTTAGCAAGGTGCACTAGCATGGTGCTAACAACATTTACACTTATTAATGTTTCTGACTTTTTGTCCAAAGCATCTTCCAGGTACAGGAACAATCAAGCATAAATTCAGACATGGCAACACTAATTTAAAGATTTACAAGGAGTTCGACACATTCCTCTTAGTCATAGAACTCAGATCGCTTCATAATTTGTCCGACATAGACACGGTTAAAACTAACATGCTTTCCGCTACAGCGCGATGGTTTTAAACTTTTCTGTACCGGACAAATTATGCAGCAATACGTTTCTGTCTGAGTTCTATCTTATTGTTGAGGACAGTTCAGCAAACGTTAGATATTGGTGGGGAAATGCGATTCCAGCGATGTGTGTGTTCTCATGCTAAACGATTCACTCACTGGTTGTGGTATCCATCACAATGCAAGAAGTGCAGGAAAGAGACGCACAAGGATGCAGCCGTCACAAAATAATCCACTCTGTTCCATCAATGTTCTAAAAGCCAAACTCAGACTGGGGCTTAGTTGAGCGTTTTTGCATCCAACTGTTGCAGTTTCAAAGTTTAGAGCAAAACAAGCATCTTCTTCTGCTCTCCAAATCTCCTGCACTCAGTGGA
>JBBIGC010000041.1:27700622-27713371 GCA_037576955.1 Lepidarchus adonis | reverse complement strand
TAATAACACTCTAAAATGATAAATGTTCTGAGTTGCTGTATTTTTAATATCAGAATGAGTTCAGTTGTACTGAATCTTTTCAATTTCATGTCGTAAGAGGCTTGAATTTAAAATCAATAAACAGAATATACTGTTCCTGTTTGCATGTTTTTATATTTGGAGCTATATTAACAGTACTGAATACTTGACTACTACTAGAGTGATACATCGTATGTTGTCATTCATAAGTAAATCTACATCTAACAAACATTAACGTATCATGGTGAAGAAAAAACTTAGATTTTCTGGTAACAAAATTGTGGGTGTAAAAAGACTGAATGGCTAGTGACTCCGGAAATCCACTAGCCACATTGGCCAGTGAGCAAAAAAGTTAATGTCATGCCCTGTATCATTCATATATCAGTATATAAATAACAGAGAACTGAATGAAGGAAGCAGGTGTTGTAGTCAACATAACCAACCTAGAAATCTAATAAAATCTTTAAATGAATATATAAATAATAAAATAGCAAAAAAAAAAACAATACACAGTAATCTGTGGGGCATTGCGTCTCCACCAATCACATTGATGATGTGTGTTTGGTGGACAGGCCCTTGGGTAGAGCAAGCTAGTTTAATCCTGTGTTAAACTTTAATGGAGCACTATGTTTTTGTTCAACCAAAATCATTGGTGAGGACAGTTTAGCAATTGATTGGGACGCACAGCTCTACTCCCTTGCAATATTTGGTCTTTCCGCCTTTTTCAAAGAAGCTCTCCAGCAAAGTTTGTTTATTACTAATTGATGCATGTTTGCTTGTAGGTTTTGTTTATCATATGAAACAAGCGCAGGGAAGTGACACGCAGAGATTGTACAAAGTGACACCAGACTTCAGATTTAAATATGGCTGGGGCGTCTCTCAGCCTAGCTTTCTCAGCTATCTCCCTGTTGGTAAGTTCAACTTTTGCCAATGTTCTGCACTCTTTAGAGCAGCACCACCCAGAGGAGACATGGAGTAGCAATGTCGGTGAGTCAGACTGGTGGGGAATGTTTATTAATTTAAATATGATTTTGCATTAGCCAGATATATTGTAAAAAACACTTTTGCAACTTGTAAAATTTCAAGCAGTTCATCCACATGAGGTAGAATGTCACAGTCCATGACCACAGCTTTGTTGGGTTCACGGAGATCTGTGCACATCCATATTCCACCAGTTTACCGTCACGTCACAGTGTGAACTCCTCTACTCGCTTTGACTTGAAGGCAGCCAAGCACAGGGATTCTCTCCTTTGTGTAGGTCACTAATTGGCTAACAGGTGGAAGCAGTGGATTGTCACTGAAGTACTGCACATAGATGTAATGTGGTAAAATGGATACTGCTGATCCTGTATCAACAACCAATTTATGCTCTTTGGTAAGAGAAGCAGGTGTACTGATACTAATTTTGCACTGAAGCGTTTCTGGTGCCTGGCAAGAGTTATTTAAGTATAGCACAGTCAGTCTAGGTAACTGGATCTCGCTTTCATCACTTGCCTTGGATGAGCAGCAGACACAAAGCAAAATGTCAAATTTTATGGAAAACTTGCAAGTTGCTTTGGCTGCAGTGCACTGAGAGGAATTAGCCAGATGTTTGTCAGAACCACACCTGAAACAGCTACGAGAAGACGGCTAGACAGACATTAGACGGCTGATTTGGACGAGTGTATTTTTTGTATTTCTTTTTAGCATAACGTGACTGAGGCTGTACAGCTTGTACTGAGACACTGTCATTTGCTGTTATCATTTTGGCTTGTTGAACAGCAAAATCTCAGTGATTACGTTAACGTTTTGTCCAGTGTCAGATTTGGTTTGAGCAGTAGCTTCTCGTTTATGTTTGAGTTACTCTCATGTTCAATTAGCTGATCACGAATCATCTCGTCTGTTTTATCGCCAAAATGACATTTTGAAGCAAGATCACGCAGCACGGCCACGTATTGTACAATAGTCTCATGGGGTGCTTGTCTTCACTGCCTGAAGGTATGTCATTCCACAACAACATTTACTTTGGGTGTATAGTGTTTCTCTAAAGCAGCGACAGTAGAGTCAAAAGAGTCACCTGTTTCTGGTAGTGAATAGAAAGTCTGTTGTCCCTCGGCACCGAGACAGTGGAGATGGGGAGCTCTCTTGCGAGCTTAGGCAAGCTGCAACATCCTCCTGGTAGTGGGTCAGTAATGGTGTGGGGTGGCATTTCTTTGGGGGGTCACACAGTCCTCCATGTGCTCGGCAGAGGTAGCCTGACTGCCATTAGGTACCGAGATGAAATCCTCAGACCCCTTGTGAGACCATATGCTGGTGCAGTTGGCATTGGGTTCATCCAAATGCAAGACCTCATGTGGCTGGAGTGTGTCAGCAGTTCCTGCAAGATGGAGTCATTGATGTTATGGACTGTCCGCCCGTTCCCCAGACCTGAATCCAACTGTGCACATATGTGACATCATGTCTCGCTCCATCCACCAACACCACGTTGCAACACAGACTGTCCAGGAGTTGGCGGGAGTTACTTTGGTCCAGGTCTGGGAGGAGATTCATCAGGGAAATCATTAGCCCAGGCGTTGTAGGGAGGTCATACAGACATATGGAGGCCATTTGTTGTCAGCACATTCAACTATGTAAAGAGCAAAGTATTTAATAAGAATATTTCCCCAATGACAGGTAATGGCTTATACATTCATTTTGCAAACCTGGTATTGGGTGCGGTTTGCTTAAATGGGATGGCCTATCTAGAACCATGAACATACATTTGCTAAAAGTATAATTTAGTGCACAAGAAGACATCCCAAAATGATTTGTTGAATTTAAATGCAATGTAACTGTATATACAATATACTGTGTATATTGAAGTGCAGCAGGGATAAAGAAAAGTAAGTAAAAGGGAAGCGGAGAGAGAGGGACAGAGGGACAGGTCTGGGCTCGGCCGAGGTCAGGCTCGCATCTGGTCAGGTGCAAGGCCGGTAAGGTGTGTAGATGTTGGTCTCTTCTCCCAGTCACAGACCCAGTTGGCTCATCATGTAGGCGACCGTGTACAGACCCTGCCAGGTAGCGAGGAAGACAGACACTCCATCATCTGGCTGGACCTCCCATGGATGCGCAGGCTGGTTATAAGCCTGCTGCTGCCATAACTGGCCTCCTACATGCGTTTGTGGATGAGTGGCCACACCCTCTGCATACACTGCTCCATCTCCTGGCCATGATTAATGCCCACCCCCGTCCATTTGGGGGTGCCCCTTGCACAGGGGCACAGCCTCCGGGTACAGAGTGGCATAATTAACTAGCACCAGGATGTACTTGTGGCCCTGAGTGAACTTTGACAGCGGTCCCACCTGGTCCATCCCAATCTTGATGGGAAGTGGTAACAGAGGAGCGGGGTCTGGGGCTCTAGGAGCCATGCTGGGCATGCTGTGCTGTGCTGAATTAAGTTTTGGACCACGGCGCGCATGCCCGGCTAGAAGAAGCAATCCTTTATTTCCTGCAGGGTGTTAGCCTTTTGACTATTTAGAAAGTTAGGTTTAGGACTCTGTATTTTGGTTTATTTTATTTGGTTAAGTTAGTTAGATGCCATCCTTTATAGTTAGTTATTCTTTTGTTTATTATTTTAAAACACCTCCTGAACTTCAATCCCACAATAAATTATCATTGCCCATTTATTTTTCCTATTTATTTATCATGAATCCAATAAAGCATGAAACTGGGCTTCATTATTGCCCCCACAGGTACAAACACAACATTAGGCTGCAGGTTGGCATTCAACAGAGACAAATGCCAATGTAACGTCATACCAAAGTCAATGGCGCTACAAAATGCCTAGGTCGCTAAGAGGGCATTCATTTATCCAAGATTTGAATGCCCATGTGGACAAGGCCTTACTGCCGACAGTTGTACTGTATAACAATGGTGAGGGGGGAAAGCAACACTCATTTCAACTGATGGCTTGTCAATGAGCGGATTAGTTAGATCAGCTGTTAGAAGCATGGAAAGCGCTAAAATGTACAGAAGGATTGTTTCAACATAAAAACTGTGCTTATTGATAAATCATGGAACATTTGATACAAGATAGTAGCTGTATACAGTGCCCTCAATAATTATTGGCACCCCTGGTTAAGATGTGTTAAAAGCCTTAAAATAAATTGTTTTTATTGCAGAAGCATATTCTCACACTAAAAATTTTATCCTTCAACTCAAGTGAATTTCAAGGAAAAAAAATCCCTGAATAAGAAATAATTATTTTTCATACAAAATCGCCAGTTATTGGCACCCCAGATGTTAATAAAACAGCACCTAATCTTCTCCTATAAGGTTTTACAAGATGGGAGAATACAGAAAAGGGATTTTCGACCATTCGCCTTTGCACAATCTCTCTAAATCAGGGGTGTCCAGCTCCGGTCCTGGATGGTCCGGTTTCCTGCACAGTTTGGTGATTTCTCTGATCAAGCTCCCCTGGTACAACTCACCTGCTAATTGCCAGGTTCAGTGAGTGTGTTTGAGGAAGAGAACTACCAAACTCTGCAGGACCCTGGCCCTCCAGGACCGACTTTGGACACCCCTGCTCTAAATCATCCAGCGACCTGGGTCCTCTCCTCTGCATTCTCCACAGGTTTTCAATGGGGTTGAGGTCTCTGGACTGAGAAGGCCATAGGAGGAGCTTGATTCTGTGTCTGGTGAACCATTTCTGTGTAGATTTGGCCACATGTTTAGGAACATTATCTTGCTGAAAGATCCAGTGACAACACATCTTCAGCTTCGGACAGAGGCCACCGGATTTTGATTTAAAATGTCCTTGTATTTCAAAGTATTCATGATGCCATGCACCCTAACAAGGTTCCCAGAGCCTCTGCAAGAGAAACAGCCCCACAGCATCACTGATCCTCCCCCATACTTCACAGTGGGCATGAGGTGCTTCTCTCGAGTGTTTGTTGCCAAAAAGCTCCATCTTGATCTCATCTGACCAAAGCACACGGTCCCAGTTGAAGTCCCAGTACTGCATGAAATAGCTTGTTGGCATGTAGACAGAGCCTGATGGTTGTTTTGGAGAATTTTTGACCACAAGATGCTACCGTTTGTTGCAATTCTTTAACAGTGAGCTCTGGAGAACTTATTTCTCACACCATCCTCCTCACTGTGTGTGGTGGCAAAATAACCAGGCATGTTTACCACTGTTCCAGTTGTTTTGAACTTCTTAATGATCTTCTGACAGTAGATATGAGCAGGTGCAGGCGAGTGGCTATTTTCTTGTGCCTGACTTGTGAAGGTCGACACACATCTGCCTTACTTAAACGGTGTGTTCCTTTGTCTTTCCCATGTTGAAGAGTGGATAAGAGAAATGGCCTCTGTCGAGTCATATTTATACCCCAAGGAAACAGGCTGTGAAGAATTACTAAGTCAATATTCCTAGATACTCTGATCAACTATTGTAGAAATGACAAATACTTCTGTCAAGTACATTTACTTGCTAGGATTGTTAGTTACATTTGGTGTGACAGTATGCTTCTGCAATAAAAAAGTAATTATTTCAAGGTTTTTAACACATCTTAACCAGGGGTGCCAATAATTATGGAGATTATGTGAAATGCAACCATTTCTTGGACATGACAACACATTATTATAAAGTCTCTGGAGGTGCCTATAAGCTAATTTGTAAAGCTTGTGTGTGAAATGCTGATCCAAAAGGTACAAGCATGGTAGCAAGTAGCAGTAGCAAGTGTACATTGTGTTTACCGTAAAAATGTTCTTACTCCATGTTCTAACCCATAACACTGGGATTCCTCTAACATAACTAATGTTTTTTTATTGACACAAATCTTTCAGATATACAGGTAAATCTAAAAAACAATTAGAATATCGTGAAAAAGTTCAATCTTTCTTGACATCCCTTCAGAAAGTGAAATCTCTATATTACAGATTCATTACACATACAATGGGGCAAAAATGTATTTGGCAGCCACTTAAAAGATTAGAGAGGTCTGTAATGTTCATCAAAGGTTCATCAAAAAAATCCAGGAAATCACATTGTATGATTTTTAAATAATTTATTTGTATAATATAAAAGTATTTAGCTTCTACAAACAAGCAATATTTTTGGCCCTAACAAGCCTGTTACTTCTTCTTTAAGAAGCTTTTCTATCTTCCACTTGTTACCTGTATTAATAGCACCTGTTTGAACTCATTATCTGTATAAAAGACAGCTGTCCACACCTTCAAACAGTCAGTACCCAACCTCCACCATGGCCAAGACCAGAGAGCTGTCTAACGACACCAGGAACAAGCTTGTACACCAGCACAAGACTGGGCTGATCCGATCTACAATAGGCAAGCAGCTTAAGGAGAAGAGATCAACTGTTGGAGCAATGATTAGAAAATGGAATAATTACAAGATCACTGACAATCTCCCTCAACCTGGGGCTCCATGCAAGATATCACCTAGTGGAATACAAATTATCTTGAGAATGGTGAGAAAACAACCCAGAACTACACGTGGGGAACTGGTCAATGACCTGAAGACAGCTGGGAAAAGTTAACAAAGGTTGCTATGTAACACATAGCACATGTCGTCACAAATTAAAATCCAGCAGTGCTTGAAAGGTCCCCCTGCTTAAGCCAGGTTAGGGTTAGTTAGTTTGGAGTGTGACTGTTTGAGATCGTGGACAGGTGTCTTTTCTACAGATAACGAGTTCAAACAAGTGCCATTAATACAGGTGATGGGTGGAGGATAGAAGAGCTTCTTAAAGAAGTTGTTACAGGTCTGTGAAAGCCAGAAATCTTGCTTGTTTGTAGATGACCAAATACTTATTTTCCACCATAATTTGCTAATAAATTCTTTAAAAATCAGACAGTGATTTTATGGATTTTTTTCTCATTTTGTCTCTCATAGTTGAGGTAAACCTATGATAAAAATTAAAGGGCTTTTATCTTTTTACATGGGAGAACTTGCACAACTGGTGGCGGACTACTTTTTTGCCCCACTGTACCTGTAGTATAAAATCAGTTGTGCATTTATTTTGAAATCATAATGGCCATTCTACATAAAGAACTATGCTTGTATTTTCTTTTTAAATTAGCCTAGTAACTTATAAAAGCAGTGTAGGTAAATCATAAACCCTCCGCACAATCCTTCTCTCCAATGAAAAACACTTAGTACTTGCTAACACAAAAGGTAGCATAATATCAATGTTTCAATTGAATACATTTATTTTGAACAATTGAGTCATGTTGAACACTGAACAAAAGGTACTGATCCAATGATCAGATGAAAACAATTTGGCCTCTGGTTTTATTGCAGATTCACAATACCCTTAAAAAAGGGCTGAGCTCATTAGATGCCATTGCATCAAACACAGTGCATTTCCCTGCATTTTACATAATTTTAAGAAATTGTGGTATTATTACCAAGCGAAGCTAGTGGAAGCAATTCAGTTTGTTTTACATCAAAGGCACATTGGTAGGACAAACGTAGCAGAGCACAGTGTTCATAGGTCTGCATTAAATCAAGTTCACTACCTTAAAATATCAGTTGTCAGAATTAATGGCAGGACATCAAAAAAAATAAACTGGTTAATGAGTGGATGGCAACAAAAAAAAAACAACCCTAAAAAACAAAACAAAAAAAACAACCTGAACACATCCTGAATTGATCTGCACTCTAATTAATTTAAAAAGCATATTTTACAAAGCATCTCACTCAACAAATTTATCCATGTTTTTATATGGGTTTTAAGAATGCAAATATTATGTACAGATATGCAGATGTTTTGATAATTCAGCCTGTGTGTGTATTATGGGTGGGACAACTGAAAGAAAGAAAATAAAAAACATGCTCAAATTGCCCTATGTTTGCTAAGGTTATTCATATTAAAGTTCATTTTTTCTTTTTTCATGTCCAGTACAGCATCCAAAATCTAATGGAATGATAAGTGTAATTTCTGCATTTTCCCTGCTTTCCTATCCCCATTTTGATAAGGCTATCACCCTCAACAGCCATTGCCTTTAAAGTTTTCCAAGTGGCATGAATTTAAATAAAGACCTTTTTTTGGACAAATTTACCTACTCACAAAATCATCTAATAAGTGAGACTTTCTTGTATTTGTCATTTAAAAAAAGAAAAGTAGAATGCCTTTTTATTACTATAAAGAAACTAAGAAATTTGAAGGTTATGGAATGGTGGGTACCATAATTACCACACGAGAGAAAATGCATACACCTCATGTACCTCACAAATAAATAAAAAAAAGTGTGATTTAAACCAATATGCCTACATGGCCATTTGCATCTTCGCTGATAAAACTTTTGATAGAAATAAAGAAGTCAAATAAATAGATGCATACATGATAAAAAAGTATAATTTATTCTTGGTCACATAAAGCTCTTTGTAACTGTCAAAAAAGTTCTTGTCTTGCTTTGAACCCTATCTGCATGACTTAGTGCTTGCTCCTAACTCTTCCTATACACATATTGTGCAGTAACCAGACCAGCAAAGAATCACTGAGCAATTATTTACAACTCTTGTTTGCAAATTATTGTTGGTAGCAGCACATTACAAACAGGACATCTTTTCAATAATTTTTTATTTAAAAAACACCCCCTTTTAAATCAAGCTAGCAAACTTCAGAATGGAATATGCCACTAAACTCACAGTGGGGATAATGATAAACTGTACTTAAAGCAACAAGAGCTGTTGCTTCCTTAGTCTAGGCAGACATATGGCAGGATATTCAAATTGGTCTCATCACCATGAGAATCCAAAGATATACACTCTGTCCAATCATACCAGTTGTCCTTGGTATCATAGCAACCATTCACCCCTGGCCAGTGCTCCTTGTGTATTCTGTGAAGGTCCTCAGTCATCACCTCTCGACTTACCCCAGGGAGTTCAGTGTTAGAGCTGCTAGGTACTAAAACATGGGTCTTTCTGCATCCCCAATCATCCTCTTCCCGTTTCAAATATTCAGTCATGAAAAAATGAGCTCCATGTGTCTGTGCTCCAGATGAAGTAAGAACATTGCTCTGAAGACTAAGATAAGACTGAATGATTTCATTTCTGGACAGCTCTTTCCAGTTTGTCTGCTGGAAGGGACTGTGTACGGTCACAGATTGCTTCTGCTGGGGTAACTCAGTTCTTGCCAGTTCAAAAACTGGTGGTCCTTGGCACTCCTCCTCATTGTGAGATTCCTTTGGAGTGAGAGGCTTAATCTGTCCAGTCACTGGGTCAAATGTCAGTCTGCGTTCTTTTAATCGCACAGGTTTTGTTCTGTCATCTGTAGACTGTCCTTGAAGATTCACCATGTAGTCTCTGGGCCTATACTTTTTCCTTTTTTTGTTAGACGTTACCCCTTCCGGCCCTTCATTAGTAATCTCAGGTGAGAAATCGTGCCTGTGCAGCTCTGAAAGCTCATGTGTTGAACTACTATAAAGTGACTGAGAGTCTGTTGATCTGTCAGATGGTACAGATTCCTCTAACTCTAGTGGTGAGGGACCACCAGTATGAGACACTTGGGTTGGCGATGTTAAAGGCAAGAGAGAGGGCACTTGGGCAGAATTGTTAGATGGGCTCAGGAGAGTCCCTTTTGGTGCATATGCTAAAGACTTCTTTGTCACGGTTTCTTGTGTCAAAATATGTTGACTTGATGAGAATTGGGGGCTACTGGGTTGATGTTTCTCAGCTCCAACTCCTACTGTTTTTGTTTGCTGTTGTAAAACTGAAGTTTTAAGTAAAGAGGAAGTACTAGGGAGTTTCATAAGGCCAGGGGAACTTGGATGAGGTTTAACAGCATTGACAGGTATTTTGTTTTGTCGGTCATTCTCCACATGTTCTGGGCGGTTTCTATCAGTAGGTGCATCATCTTGTTTTTTTGGGAGAGGCTCAGGGCTACCCCCAATTCCATTTAATGGAGGGGTGGAAGAAAACACATGTCCAGGTGTATATGTTTTATACATTGTAGTTGGCAGATTTGGACTGTCCTTTTGCTCCCTGTTTCTTCGGCTTCTGGATTTTTCTACCATAGGCAAGTAAGGACTATGGATGTCATTTCTGTTTTTTAGTTCTGGAGCAATTTTAGTTGCCTGGGGCAAAGACATGTCTGTTCGGCAGGCATGAGAACCACCATTTGCAGAGCCTAGGCCACCCTGCACTCCTCGAGATGAAATGTCACTCTGGTTAGGCTCGATCAGCTTTTGCCAGTTTCGAAGGAGTTTCTTGGCACGTTTTGCAAGGTCTTCATCCTTTGTTTTTTTCCTCACATCATTAATAAGCTTTCCTAGGCGAGTTTCCTGTTTTGAAAAGAAAAAAAAATTGTTATTGAGTGACACTTAATGAACTGAATTAATAAATAATAATTTTTAATCTTTCAATTGAGAATCTATGGTTTGATTTCTTTGCATGTGTGGATTGGATGGGTTGTTACTAACATCTGGTGAGAATTTCATGTCAATAGCCCTTTTAGAAGTATACAGGTACATCTAAAAAAAACAATATCATGAAAAAGTTGACAATCTTTTCAGAAAGTGAAATCTATATATTATACACTGCTCAAAAAAATAATGGGAACACAAAAACAAGTCACCCTGGATCTGCAAGAATAAAATACTTTACAAAACTTATCAATGGAAATCAAATTGATCAACCCTTGGAGGTCTGGATTTTATAAATAAAAGTGGAAAAACACACCACAGGCTGATCCAACTTTGATATTATGTTCTTAAAACAAGTTAAAATGAGGCTCAGTAGTGTGTGTGGCCTCCATGTGCCTGTATGACCTCCCTACATTGCCTGGGCATGCTCCTGATGAGGTGGCGGATGGTCTCCTGAGGGATCTCCTCCCAGACCTGAACTAAAGTATTCGGCCTGAACAGTCTGTGGGGCACTGTGGCGCTAGTGGATGGAGCGAAACATGATTTCCCAGATTCAGGTCTGGGGAACAGGCGGCCAGTCCACAGAATCAATGCCTTTGTCTTGCAGGAACTGCTGACACACTCCAGCCACATGAGGTCTAGAATTGTCTTGCATTAGGAGGAACCCAGGGCCAACTGCACCAGCATATGGTTTAACAAGGGATCTGAGGATCTCATCTCGGTACCTATAGGCAGTCAGGCTACCTCTGGTGAGCACATGGATGGCTGTGCGCCCCCCCACTGCCAAAGGTACCAAACGCTGGTTCAAGGACCAGGGTGTTCTTGTGATTGGTTGGCAAGCAAACTCGCCTGACCTGAACCCCATAGAGAACCTATGACCAGTCAAAAGCACCTGGGCTTCCTTTACACCTCAGCAGTGCCACAGGCTGATTGCCTCCATGCTACAATGCATTGATGCAGTAATTCATGCAAAAGTATTGTGTGCATAGGAATGAACATACTTTTCAGAAGCCAGGCATTTCTGTTTAAAATATCCTTTTTTTATTTAAATTGAGCTCACGTGAATTTTCTGAGTGAATTTTGGGTTTTATTATCTGTGAGCCATAATCATCGAAATTCCAAAAAATAAAGGCATGACATATTTCACTCTGTGTGTAATGAATCTATATATGGATTTCCCTTTCTAAAAAGAATGTCAAGAAATATTGAACTTTTTCCTGATATAATTTTTTTTAGATGTACCTGTATTTACTACTGAAAATTGGTGACTTGCTCAATACTTATTTTACCCACTGTATCTGACACTGCTATAAATGAAAAAAGAGAACACAGTTACATTACCACCAACCTCAAGTGCTTCTTTAGTGATTGGGTATTTCTCCAAACTGCTGATAACATCAAGTACTGCAACCATGTTACAGATCTATGGAGGGAAAAACGATCAGCACGTTAACTTTTTAAGAAAGGCGTCAAAATACAAAATATAGATTCTACAGTAAAAAGATCAAATCAATAAAATGCATACAAATTGCTATAAAAGGGTAGTCTGGAGGCATGAACATTAGAATACATTGTTCACAAACAAAGGGCATTTAAATGTATATCAGTGATTTGTTTTCTTTTTAACACCAACGTCTCTTTGCCCAGATAAATTCCCAGCAGCGACTGGATGAAAATCTTCTTTCTGGATTTTCTCTCCAAACATCTACAGAGATTCTGTAAGAATGACTTACTGAACTATTTATACAAATATGTAATCATGTCAGGTTTTTACATCTAGACATAGCATAGGCACAGAATAAATTTGAGAAAAATTCGGCAAAAGATTTAATAGGTGTTCAAATGCATTCTACTTCCATATAGGACAGTAAATACAAACATAATAAAACAACAAAAACTAGAACAGCACGTCATTATAAAAAGAGTCCAAGCGGCGGTTGTGGTCCACCCCCGGGTACTGAACCATCCCGGGAGCAAATGGTTACTCTCTAAACCAATCGGTAACGAAAAATCCTGGGAGCAAACTATTCCTCTCTTACACTCACTCATTCCCTTACACACTCAGTCCCTCATTCCCTCACACATTCAGTCCCTCATTGCCTCACACACTCAGTCCCTCATTGCCTCACACAGACACTTGGTCTCTCACTCACACACGTGTGTGTGTGTGTGTGTGTGTGTGTGTGTGGGAGAGAGTGACAGTGTTGGTTGGTATGAGCATGTTTGAACGAGTGACAGTGTGTGCAAGAGTGTGTTTGAACGCGTGAGTGTGTGCAAGAGCGTGTTTGAACGAGTGACAGTGTGTGCAAGAGCGTGTTTGAACGAGTGAGTGTGTGTGCAAGAGCGTGTTTGAACGAGTGAGTGTGTGTGCAAGAGCGTGTTTGAACGAGTGA
>JBBIGC010000041.1:27629763-27654949 GCA_037576955.1 Lepidarchus adonis | reverse complement strand
CTAGAGTGAAAGCAGCACCAGCATTCAAAAGTGACCAAAACATCAGCCAGAAGCATAGGAACTGAGAAGTGGTCTGTTGTCACCACCTGTAGAACCTTCTTTATTGGGGATGTCTATTCCATTTGCACAACAGCATGTGAAATTGATTGTCAATCAGTGTTGCTTCCTAAGTGGACTGTTTGATTTGTGAAGTGAGATTGACTTGGAGTTACATTGTGTCGTTTAAGTGTTCCCTTTATTTTTTGAGCAGTGTATATCAGATGCAGTTTTTTATCCTAAGCTTCTTAGGATTTCTAAACCTAAGAATGGTTGCAAATTTGCAGAATATTCTGTAAAGCATGTCCAGTCTGGTAGCAGCTGCTATAATGGCACACATTTGCAGAACACACATTAATCAGTTGCCATGGACAAGCTTGTGTGAAATCATTCAAATTAGTAATATATCTAATGACATTCACTCATTAAAAGTACAGTTCTATGTGAGATTATAGTGATCAAACATGCAGACTTTGGAGGCAGAGACGTTTTAAATATTAAAGTGTAATCAAATTGTTAAACGTGAGCATTACATTGGTGCAAATGACCCTTCCTCTTCTAACCCTAACCCTAACCCTAACCCTAGTCTTTAGGACTCATTCATAAAGTGATCAGAACCTTTTTGGTCCATGTGGATCTGTAACATAAGATATGGAAATTATGTTACTGTGTAACAGTTATGTGCCTAGATAAAGAGTCTAGATTATACAGTTTAAAAAAATTTTTTTTTACAAATCATGATCGTGAAAGCTTTCTTAGGAGCTTCTTTCAAGGAAATTTTGGGGTTTTGGGGTTTCACTTGCCACTTTCCTCATTGCACATGAAGGCAGTAAGTTCATGAGCTGTCTTCCAACAAAATTCACTGTTCATCATTTTTATTTATTTAATTTTTGCTTAATTTCAACAAAGATCTATTTTTTTAAAAATAATCATGTCCTAATCATGCAGAGGGATTTTAAAATTACTTTACACGTAATTACCCTCTTTAAACCACAGGGAGACAAGAGATAAATAAAGAGATGCAAGTAAATCTAGAGTTGACTGTACTTTGTATTACTTTAACTACAATTACTCATAATTTTCTGTACTGTATACTGTAGGTCACACTCCTGAAGTAAAATAAATGTAGATCTGTACTGCCTTCTGAAAGTTGAGCTCTGTTTTTGTGATTAGTTTTGTCTCCATAAATTTATATTGATGGCCCAGGAGTCTGATCTTAGATTATCTGCTTGCTAATTTTCTTGGCATCACTACAATCACTTCTCTGTAATAAATGATGATAATAATGGGGCCCAAATCCCAAATGATTCTGAAATAGGCTTTATGAATCTATAACATTCTATTTATCTCATTACTAATAATTCTAATTGTATAAGTACAAGCAGTTTAATTTTGCATGGCCAGATGTGATCTCAATACATATCTATAGCAAACTTTTTTAATGGGGCAGTGGTGCCCTAGTGGTTAGGACCATGCCCTTGGGCTCAGAAGGTCACAGTTTCAAGTCCCACCCCAGGCACCACTGAGGTACCCTTGAGCAAAGTATCGTCCCCAATACACTACACCCTGGGTGCTGTTGATACAGTGCCCTCCATAATTATTGGCACCCCTGGTTAAGATGTATTAAGAGCCTTAAAATAAATTCTATTTATTTTACAGAAGCATACTTTAACACTGAAAATTGTAGAAAACTTTTCTTTTGTACATACTAGATTTATATAATTTACTATTACTTTCTTTGCTTTTGTTTGTTGATTGTTTGGTTTTCTGGCCATATGCTGAGTTCACTGGTCCTACTTGTCCAGCACATTTCATTGTATGGTTAACCCAGTTAACATGCACATGACAATAAACTTGAACTTGAACTTGTGTTGTGATTGGTTGTGTTCACAATGACAGATAGTCCCTTTTCCCTTCAATACTGATGCACATTTTTAAGCTTTAATATGAACCTCTCTGGAACACAGCTGTCAGTTATTTCCACATTACATTTGCTTTTCAGAAATGATCATTTACATTACATCCATAGGCCAACAGCAGCTTGCTGTCTGTTGAACAGTTTCGAGAAGAGCATCATTATCTCATATTTTAAATTGCACCTACATGAGCTGTTGGATTGGTTTAAAAATCAGTTAGACTCAGCTTGAGCCCACCTTGATAAGCTCTCACCCACATTATTATGAGATCATGTCTGGCCCAATGAGACAACATGACACTTATGAGATGACTTCCTTTATGCTTACCTAGTGTGGATCACATGTTTCACAACTAATCAATCTTAGTAAATGTTATGATTCCCATTGTGTTTTTTCTTTTATTGTTTTTTAAAATCTTCCTTTGTTCTGTTGTCTCTTTAATCTAACTGATCTTATGACTAACTGTTTTGATTCTTCTCCCTTTTCCCAATCCACTTCCTGTTGCAATGCATGATGGACAGGATCAATTTTGTGCATGACTCCTGCAGCAAGTATGGGTAGGTCTCTAGGCTTCCTCCCATCTTTCTGCTCTCGTGCCATGAAAACTCACACAACTCATACTTCTACCAGATTACAACCCTAATTGTATTGATTGGTCAGTTGTTGTTGTTTTTAGTGTGGTAACATGTAGACAAATAGACCAAAAATTTTTGCTTCCGCAGTAGGAAAGAATATTTGAAAATATGTATCATTTAACATGGTTCCACAACTCCCAATTATTTTTTTAGTTATGTGGGTTTTGGTGGTTTGTGAGACAGGTGGTTGATCATGGGAACTCTGTGTGATGAATGTCTTTTTATGGTTATTTGCAGTGTTGAGATCAGTGATGCAATTTATGTTCTGGAAAACCCTACTGTTTCTTATTATTTTATCTATTATATATTATTTATCAAGTATTGTGCCTTGTATTTTTGACAATTTTTGCTTCAGCTGACAATTTGCAAAATAATGATTAACACCCCTCTCAACCAGTCACAATCATCTGTCTTAATTACTGCTTCCTCTGTCAAATGAAATCTAACAAAACTTCTCAGAACAATGACTGTGACTACAGAAATTGCAGCAAGTTAGTCACAGTTATTAGGCTAAGAGAATGTGAAAATGTGTTCCCGAGAAACATGTAATTCAGCAAAATATGGTGTGTTATTTTTAAAGCATAGGTCAGCTTTAGCATTAGTTCTTTTAGCTCCTCTAACATTTTAAAATGTACTCTGGTACATGCTCATTAAATGTACCTTGTTACTAAAGTGTTCACTTTTTTTAGCATTTGTGCTACAGATGCTACCACACGGCCTGAGATAAATGTTTGACAGACAACATAGCAACAGTAACTCAGGGAGGCAACACTTCAAAACAGTCGAAATTGTCTTTCTGTTTGTGTGCTAATCCTAGGCTACAATGCATGTCATGTTCAGCAGAGCTAGTTTGACTAAAATGGCTAATGCGAAGATAATACAAGCTAAGAATATGAATGAGATTAAAGAAACACTAAATGTGTAATGTGGCTAAACAGTGAATTAAAACTAAAGAAAGTGTGACCAACTGTTTTACTGTTAAATTTGTAGTGTAATAAACATTATATTATCTGCCTAATAAAATTACTATCAAATAACTGTCAGAAAATCATACAGTAGCCTGCCATGGTAAGTGAAAATGGTCAAACTACAATCATTCAATATAGTTTAATTAATTGTCTAATTGCATTTAAGACTTACACAGTCCATGTTTGAAACAATGTGAGTCATTGTCTTAGATGCTGATTCCCTGTTTCTCTCAGTTACACTCTCTACAAATATAAATACATTTTTATTAGCTTTTCTTCTGTGTTTTACAAAACAGCAAACCTGAAGGTAATTTAATTTTGATTATACTTACTGTCAATTTCAGTGAAACTGAATAAAACATAAAGACGTGCTTGTCTTTTCACCCCATCAGTTGCTCCTGGAACTAATGTGTATCTATTAATACAAAAAACTACTAGATGCTTCTCTACATCACATTATCTTATTCTTGTCATGAATAACTTCTAGTTAACTTATTACTTGTTAGCTAGCTAATTTACATTACTACAACATATTTACTGTTTGGCACTTCACATTCTGAAAGCAACTCATCAGTAGCTGCCTGCTCTCTTTTAGCTCCCTCTCACATTTTCTGTGCTACTTGTACATCTGAAATCTTGATTCTGATTTTGGTTTTAGACGTGGAAAAAGCCACTGACTAATCATTTAGCCATGTTATTTACACAATAAATTTGGGTAACAGGCAGATAAGCAGATAAAAATGAGCAGATTAGCAGATTTTAACAGATGTAATAACAGACACTGTATTTTCTGTAACATCAAACTAAACAAACTAACTAAGAAACTAAAATCAGTTATTTCAGAGGCTGGTTAGTCAGTAGTTTTTTTTTTTATTTAAAGTTAGAAATCGGGGCATTTGTAAGGACAGCTCCTCAAAAATCGATATTGTCCAATGCCTCATTACTAGTCATATTAGATTCCATCAGTTTTTCGGTCACATACACTGGTATACAAGTACAATGTGCAGTGAATGTACCCCTGAATTGCTCCTGTGACTATGCAATGACTTGAACAGTTCTTAGCGTGTTTTAGTCAAACTAGCTCATCCTTTGGTTTAATGTGCAGGATTTTAGTGTGTATGAAAACTTATTCATTTATTCCTCATCTATTCATGCACCTTTTGCCCCCCTTCACATGTGTACACCTGTTGGCCTCATTCCTTTGTATGTAAGCTTACATATTTTCCTTCTGAAAAGTACCCATGATGCACAGTGCTTCACCAGCTGCTGTGTCTGCAGTAACCACGTCGGCCACTAGTGTTCCCTTTGCATCTGCATCAGGCAATCAGGTTTGCACCCTTTATGGCGCTCTCTCTTCCCCTTTGCAGTGTCTCTACCTCTCTTTATGTCTCTGTATCTCACTTTTAACAAACCCTAAGGGATTATTCAAGCTTTTTGGAGAGCTTAATGTCTCCCTCCCTTCTTTTTTATCTTTAGTTTTCATTAATTTCAACATGAATATATTGCTTGCATTTGTTCATTATGTTTTACATTAGTACAGATAATAGCCTTTATTATGTTAAGACAAATTTTTATTTTTAAATTAAATTATTTATAAGTACAAATCTAATTCAATATATCAATAAAAAAGTTTATCTAACTGACCCTAGTACAAAGAAATGTTTTGCCATGTCTGCAAGGGTTTTTCTTGCAGTTTTGGCCATTTTTACTTGATATGAACCCTCAGCATTTCAACAGTCTTTGTTTGCCATTTTTCGAATCTCATTTTAAGCAATTTTTTGTATGACTTGAATATATGATAAATGTAAGGGTGTGCTAACTTTTCCCATGTGTCCAATGTTTTTTTTTAATTATTTAAACTATGAAAATGTATGTCACCTTTAGCTGTAGGCACTGTATCAAAGGGGGGAATGCATGTTTGTTTACATGTGAAAAATCAACAGTTTCCATAGGATATATTTATTTTTCAAATGACTACTTCACTTTTAATGATACAGTCGCAGGTTGCATTTCTTGATGCTGCAGTACATTGTGTTAAATGCTTTGTCAAAGTGGCAATATTTATAACAATACCAAGATGGTTTCTCATTTAATGCCAATGAAAATTGTGAAACTTTAATATTCTAAATATTTATTCATGTTTTTGTGCTTTTATATAAAAAAAAAACACAATCCATCAAACTATTAAAAGTAATTGATTTGTACTTTTTTCTGTAAAATAAAGATTCAAGATGCATGGGGATTTTTGAGAATGTTTGGGAATGTGGTTTGTAATTAGAGGGTGTTCTTTATATGGACTACTTTACTATATACATATAAAGAGAAAAACTTGTAATAATAGCATTTTGATATTGTTATTCTTGTCCCTTTCCACTTTGAGGACTCTTCTCTATCAAAGCTGACTACCAACGAATACATGCAATTGGTATGTATAATTTTTTTTGTTATATATTTTGGGGACTAAACATATTTTATTTGAACTTTTTCTTGTTGAATTTTTCTTAATAATGATGAAGATAAACTAAAATGTGTTACATTTCCACAAGTGTTATTTTCCATATACAGTAAGCTTATAGATGTCGTTTGGATAAAAGTTATGGAAGAGCTATACTGTATCAAGCAGTTTATTTTATAAAGTGGGAAGCTATCAACATCACTAAGTTCCTCATGTATCTGAGGACAGACACAATGAAATGTGCACAGAGAAATAATTAATGATCAGTAGTGTTCAGACATACCATTTGTGCTAATGTGTTTTTTGCTCTTCCTTAGATTCCAATCATATCTGCAGAACATCTGACTAGTCACAAATACTTGACTCAAATGTAGTCGCAGTCAAGACCAGTGAGTGCAATTTTTTAACTTTCATTTCTAAACATTTTATTTTTAAATCTTTCTTGAATTTAATGTCAGATTAGCAAGACTGTTAATCTCTACAGAGCTGTATCCTAAAAAGGAACCAAGTTTGACATTTTCAGCAGCTTAAGTTCCTTGGTTTTACCATTAAGAATCTTGTGAACATCACCTCTAACTGTACTGTTCTGAGATTAACTGGAATTTAATTTTAAGAAAACATATTTTGTAGTAAGGATTAAATAGTAGTTTTCAACATTTGGCCCATTTCCACATTATCATTCATTATGTCTATTACATAAATTTTACATGCATACCTTTGAAGATTAATGTATTGTTCTGTTTTTTAATATAGGAGCAAAAATACAAATGTACAGAATTCAAAGACTTTGTAGAAAATGTAAAAACAATGTAATGTCCAGATGAGAACTAGCTTCTATAATGATTAAAAATGTGTAACATTGTATATTTATAAAAATGAAAATATTCGTAAATATAAAATTGCCATTATTTCTCATTGCATAACTTGTTGAAATGTATTGAATAAATCCTATTAATATTCCCTCTTGATTCAAGTGTTTCAAGCTACATTGCTTAAGATATTATTTAATAAAATAACATCAAGCTTAAATATACAATTTATATACAATATTAAATATAGTTTTATTATTCCTGAAATTTTAAAATGTATATACAAATTGTATTACCTGAAAGTATAATTATATTGACAGGCAATTCCACAACTTAAAAACAAACAAACAAAAAAGTGAAAAGGGTTACTGTATGTGACATTTCTCTTTACACCATGCTGCATGTATCCCTCCACTATGAATTATTTTTAAAAACATATTTACATACATTTTAGGCAAAAATATATCTCAGAACTATAACGAAACAAAAGTCTCTTTTGTAACCATTTCATGTCAGATCTTCAGATGTCTGGTTCCTATTATCACAACAGTGAACAAATATGTCTCTAGAATGATGCCTCCCACATCAAATGACTCTGAATATCTTTTTTACTTAGAAATGTTGAAAAATCTGTTATTTTTCTGAAGATGAGTACAGTAAAGTTTCTTTCATTTTAAGGGAATTATTCTTTCTCTTTTTCAGATAAAATGAATCAGCTGATCTATTACCTGGGACAAACACAGAGAACGTTATGCCAACAAATGTTATCATTTTAAATGTTAATACAGTCAACTTGATTCTATTCATATATATCCCTAGGTCATTACTGTTTCACTAATAAGAACATTTAAAAGACAATTATCAGTAGAAAAATATTATATGTAGAACTTGGAAGAACAGCTATAGCACCCAAAAGCAGTCTGCTGCGTAACATTTAAAGTACTAGTATGTTGATAGACCCATGGCGTCTTTTTTTCCAAATTGACGTGATTCATCAGTAACACTTTACTTAACGTTAAACTTGTGTGAATTTTCCAGATCAAGATTAAGGTTAGATTTTCAGTGAACATTGTACTTGGAACTTAGTCTGAACCTAATTTACATCCTGGAAGCTGGAATAAAGCTTTTTTTATGCCAGATACAGTATCTTATTATACATGTTGTACAATTTTACAATGTGTCTCTTATAGTGGTTAAAGTGATAACTGTTAAAGACATAGGCTTTCAAAATGGGAAGATACAGAAGCAGTGTTTTTTCAAACATCAATGAGAGAAGCATGCTCATGTTTGTGTTTGTGTGCCTTTAAAAACATGTTCATTTGATCTTCCAGCCTTAAGTATCTGAAAAATTTGCCACATTAGTTATGATACCCCTAGTGTTGTACTTCATTATACAGTAACACTGTACGCCTACTGAACCATATTTAGTACTTGCCGATCTGTCTTTAACTATAGATTATCAGTTGAAGTAACAATTCGTTTTTGGCTAATGTTTTAAGGCAATAAGTGTAATAAGTGTATTATAATTGTTAATAAGATGCATTTATTGTAACATCAAGTGAAGTGTTACTGATTTACCATATGGTTTATAAAGATGCGCCTTGAATTTAAAGCTAATTACAAGACAACATTGCACAATACTTTCAACATAACAAAATCTGACCTCTAGTTAAGATAGAAGGAAGTTACCGAAGAACAATCAATGTTAAAGAAGACAACTGAGTGTCTTGGGTTAAAAATAAAATCCTTCTGGCCTTTTCAAAGCACAGTTTCACATGCCATAAAATGGGCTATACACAACACAAAGTGTTATATCTGCAGTGTTTTTCTGTGTACCAGAGATTGCTTTCATGGCTCTTGTTTTTATACATAATTTAATCATTACAAATAACAGAGTGAGCTTTTTTATTAAACAATATGTATTATAATTTGTCTGTAATGATTTTGATGGCATTTCCGTTTAGCCTTGTAGGTCTTATTCAGCCTTTTAACTTGCATAGAAACATGGTTGCCTTCTGCTCTACCCGACTCTCTCTCTCTCTCTCTATACATACATATATACATATATGAGAGGGAGAGAGAGAAGGAGAGTTGGGTGTGGTGTAGAAGGCAACTATTTGCTATTATTTGCAGATCTCATAAACCCATGTTTTATTCACAATAGAACAAGACATTTTAAAGTGAGCAAATGTGCCATTTTAAGAAAAAGATAAGGAATTAAATTTGAATTTAATGGCAGCAAAAAAGAAAAAGTTAGAACAAGGGCATATTTCTAGTGTGTATCATTCCCTTTTCTTTTTACAACAGTTCATGAATGTCTGAGAACTGAGGAGATTAGCTACAAAACTTTTGGGAGATGAATGTAATGCCATTCTTATCCGATATAGGATTTTACCTGCTCAACAATCCTGGTTTTCTGTGTTTTATTTTTTGTTTCATAATGTGCCAAATGTTTTTAGCTGGTGAAGGTTCTGGACTGCAGGCAGGCCAGTTTATCACTCAGACTCATTCTGTTGTAATAGATGCAGTATGCAGTTCAGCATTATCTTACAAAATTCCCTAAAAAAAGAGAGGATTAGATGCTGCATCTATTAGATTAGACTGGATTAGAGTTTTGCTCTAATAAATTCTGGAAAAGTGACCTGTGCCCTTGCAGAGATTTCCATGAGAGAATCATGCCTGTTGTTTTATTAATGTGGCTCGGTCTTGAGGCGAGATGTCTTTTGATGATGTTATATGCTGCAGATAATGAAATGTTGTTTTCTGCTTTCTATTGTGTATAAAATATGGGTTTATGATGTTTGCATTTTGTTTTCAATTACATTTTACACAGCCTATTTTGGAAGTGTGTGTGTGTGTGTGTGTGTGTGTGTGTGTGTGTGTGTGTGTGTGTGTGTGTGTTTCATTAACCAAGGTATGGTATTCGAATGAAGTGAAGAGACTCTTTCTAGTCCCTGAACAGGGGACTCTAAAATTAACGATGAAAGAAGCACTTTTTGACTGTGTAACTGGTTACTGATTGTGTTGTGTTTCGCTTTTTTTATCTACTTATTATGTTTTTTTCCACCTTTAGTCTGTGTTAAGAAAAATCATTTCAAACATTATTCTATCATGCCAAAGTCATTTCTCACTGCAATTTAGAGTTTGTTGTTTTCAGGGCCCTTCATTGTTATAGGTAGGGCCTAATTAAATTCTATTATGTCACATTTTCTGATCTAATTTTAAAAGATTTTTTTGTAAATTTTGTGTAGAAGAATGTGCCTAATTATTTTTCTTTTGTTGTATAAATTTTTTTTTTTGAAAATTTAAAATATGTTTCATTGAATGTTTTAAAGAAAAGTTTAAACCGAACCGAAATGGAAATGGACTCATAACACTGTTGTTATTGCTGTTTCTTCACTGAGGCCTTATATTACAGGTGTTTTCACCCATTCAAATGTTTATTCACTCGTTATTTCTCATGTTTTTTATGTTATTTTACCATACTTTATGCTGTAGAATCATACTGCTATGTTTGCCTGTTTGGTTCTGAGATTGTGTTGTCAGAAATGTTTTTAAAAGATTTCTTCTGTCAATCTCATTATTTTCAGTATTTTCTTTTTATCAGAGATTGGTGTTAGAATGTTTGACATTTCTCCTTTCTGATTTTATTTGAATTTGATATTCATTGCCTTTGAAATTTATTTTGAAAAGTATTTGAGTAGTTGAACAGAACCAGTATGACGTGTTAATTTACCAAATCTAAAGAAATTGTTTCAAAGATTTTGTTAAATGTTGATCATATGTAAAAAGTTATTTTCTACTGTATCCATTTTAGAACATCATATTTTGAGATTTCAGAGAATCTCCCTGAATGTCAGGCAAAATAAGGGCAACATATATCCAGAGAACTTTTAATATTTAGTAAGATGATACATTGTAGAGCCCTCTTGGGGGGGGGACTTTGACCACAAGCAAGAAAGGGCCATAAGATAGGGACAAGGGACAAAGATATTTTTGCACTTTTTTGCACTGTGTGTAGTCATTATAAACAAAGAAAAGAAACCTGTATAGTATGAAGATCTTATTTTGAATAATAAAAGATTATATTAAGTTTTTGTTAGGATAAGATTAGAGTATTACACTAGCTAACAGACTATGCTTGCACAGCTGTTTTTATTATTACTTAAAATCATTGCTTTAAAAAGGGGGGGGGCATTGCTCCACCTTACTTGTGCTGCTTGTGAATTTAAGGTTAGTGCCAACCAAATACAGCAAGAAATTTCAATATAACTTGTATGTCATGCAATAAAAGCAGACACTTTATCATGAACTGTTTGTCTCTGAAAAATGTAACAAACTAGATCAATAATCAGCAAATTTACTAAAGCAGAAAGAAAATGTTGCATCCTGGTACAAAAATATTTGCAATTTCTCTTACTGTAGTAATATATTTAAACAGCTGCATGCTATTATAAGTGGCTGTACCCTCATATATTTATGACAGAGTTATCTCATCTTTATTGAACATCATACTGGAAATTGGAGGATAGTTTTCAGACTATCCTTCAGACTCTGAAAAGTTTGCAGCAAGCCTGAAAATGTATACTGAGCAGGACACAGGACCTCTGGGGTGGGAGGACACAAGAAATGAGGAACATAAGAACATGAAAAAAACCCAAAACCAAAGCATGACATGGCACAGGGCAACTATGACAGATTACCTCTCCAAGGTGCTTATCTTGGGTCTAAAAAACACCAAGAAATTGACCTGTCCTAGAGAAGAAACTGCACAAAACCAGGAACAGGAAAGCATTACAAACACTGCTGAAGGAAGAATTGCCAGAACAGGACTAAAACAGAACATGGAATTTACTCAAATACATGACTAGGTCAAAACAAGTCCAATGAAACAGCTAGACAAGAAACAAAACAAGAACAATGACCAAACCAGACACAATGTATGACAAGATTAGACACAGGGCACAATGACCGGTCTAGAACAGGGTATACAAACAGGTGATGAGAACTGAGACGTAACTAGACTAAGACTAGAATTAACCATAGATGTCTTGAAACCTGAATGCAACCATAAGGCTACACTAAAACCCCAGCACCATAACATAGGTGGTGACTGGAACACATCTGAAAATAGCAGACAACCAGGACAGCAGAAGTGGAAGAAGGTATCTTCTGTAAAACATGGGATTACACAAAACTGAAAGCAAGACAGAACCTAGATCTCAAGTTAAGACAACCCTAGAACACTAGAATACTCCAGAATACTTAAGTCAAGGGAACAAAACAAGAACAGAACACCAGACCTGACTTGACTTGACATGACTTGAACTAAGAACTAAAATAGAGTGTGAAGAAAACCAAGACAATGCAACGCATAAAATACAAAGCCATACTAGCTAAACAGGTATACACATAGATATGTAATCCAACACACAAGGACTACCAGAAAACAATCAAGTTTATTTGTCATATAGTGGGTCATAAAAGTGCAGTATTTGGCAGCCACTGATTCTGCAAATTGTCCCATTTAAAAAGATGAGAGAGTCTGTAATGTTCATCATAGGTTTACAGAATGTAACAAAAAAATCCAGAAAATCACATTGAATGATTTTTAGAGAATGTATTTGTATAATGGTGCAGACAATAAGTATTTGGTCAATAACAAAAGTTCAACTCAATACTTTTGTAACCTTGGTTGGTCTAATTCCTGTAGGTCTTCACCAGGTTTGCACACACTGTAGCTGGTATTTTGGCCCATTCTTCCATGCTGAACTTCTCAGGAGCTGTGATGTTTTGGGGCTGTCGCTGGGCAACACAGACTTTCAGATTCTCTAATGGATTGAGGTCCGGAGACTGGCTAGGCCACTCCAGTGTTGCCCGGACAGTGTGTTTGGGATCATTGTCATGCTGGAAATTTCAGCCACGTTTTCATCATGAGGTTTTGCCCAATATCCCACGATACATGGCCCCATTTATATTTTCCTTAATATGGATCAGTCGTCCTGTTCCCTTTGCAGAAACGCAGCCCCGATGCATAATGTTTCCACCCCCATGCTTCACAGTGGGTATGATGTTCTTGGGATGCAAATCAGCATTCTTCCCCCTTTAAACATGGTGAGTGGCGTTTATACCAAAGAGTTCCATTTTAGTCTCATCTGACCACATGACATTCTCCCAATTCTCCTCTGGATCCAGATGGTCTCTGGCAAACTTTAGACAGGCCTGGACATGTGCTGACTTAAGCAGGATTTTAATCCATGACAACGTTGTGTGCTACTAATTTTAACCTTTGTTACTGTGGTCCCAGCTGTCTTCGGGTCATTGACCAGTTCCCCCTGTGTAGTTGGAGAACAAATCAATTCTTTAAAAATCATACTATGTAATTTCCTGGATTTGTTTTTTTGTCTTTCACAGCATTACAGACCTCTCATCTTTTTAAGTGGGACAACTTGCAGATTCTGTGGCTGCCAAATACTTTTTTGCCCCACTCTATGTAGAGTCAACACAAGGTCAACATCACAATGAAATGTGTATAATGAGAAGAATCAAGTCACTTTGCCTAGTTTTAATGAAGCTAAAAATGATTTTTAAAATGTGCAAGTTAAAAATAAAGTAGCAATATAAAATAAAATAATAATCAGGTAAAATAAAAATAAAATACAATAATGAGTGGTAGCAAATACAACTGGCAATTATTGCACAGATAATGTTAGTAAAGTTAAATTAAAACAATATACATAACTCAACACATATTCAAAGATGAGACATGCTAAGAAAAAACTTGAACATGACAATGGTACCACAAAAGAAACAGATAGGTACATGGACTTAGAAAATCTAGGATAACAGACTATGATAGACAAAAGTAAGACTCAAGCGGTCAATAAGAAAACAAAAAACAAAAAGGAACTAAATAAAGTGAAGGTTCTCAATAACCACTTTGGGGAGACCTCAAACGTGCAGTTCATGCAAGACGGCCCAAGAATTTACCAGGATGAATGGGCAGCTTTACTGTCTGAGAAGATAAAGAGCCTCATCAACAACTACAACAAAAGACTTCAAGCTAGCATTGATGTTATAGGGGGCAAAATATGGCATTAAGAACTGGGGTATGTACAGTCTTAAGCAAAAGTTTGGTGATTTTATAATTGAAAAGATGTAAACACATTCTTTCTAGGACATGGGAAAAAATACACAATCTATTCAACCAACATTAAAATAAAAAATATTTTTATGGCACTGTGCAAAAGTGTGTGCACCCTAGATAATAAGTACTTAGTAACATGACATTCTCCCAATTCTCCTCTGGATCCAGATGGTCTCTGGCAAACTTTAGACAGGCCTGGACATGTGCTGACTTAAGCAGGATTTTAATCCATGACAACGTTGTGTGCTACTAATTTTTGTGTGCTACCACTTTCTGAGTGAGTGGTTTAAAACAAGGGTCTTTAAACTTTACTATCAAAAGACCCATTTTGCCATAATACATACGTAACAGCTTATAAACTTCTAAAAGTTTAAATCTCTTTTTTAGCCGTTACAACAACTGAATGTGACAAACAGCATGTAATTGGAATGTGATTGTGCCTATGGGATGTAATGACACCAGAGACCAGAGCTGTACTAAAGCAGGATTTTATGGAGCTATTCACCTTGCTGAAGAAATTCAGCATAAACATTGTCATCTTTGGACCTTTAGCCACCTGGGGATAAGGAACAGGATCTGGAAGGATGGAATCCACCTAAGTAGGTTAGGAGCCGAAGTTCTGAGGAACCCCACCATGGTTTGGAACGGGAAATGACATCAGGATACCTCAAAAGAAAACATCATCACTCGCCATCAACCTTTCCTTTATGTTTTGTTAATGTTACTAACCGTCGCAAAATAAAATACAGGAGTCCTACACATTACACAACATCCCATCTAATCAATGTTAACATAGAAGCAGCGACTGATGACTGATGGGAAAAAAATATAACAAAAAATCCAAAAATGGCACTTCTAAATATTAGCGTATTAGCAAACAAAACATTTTTAGTAAATAACTTTTTCTTCCTAACTGAGACACCCTCTCTTATTGAAGCTACTCCACCAAATGATAAGTTTTACCAGGCCACACGTGAAGGTAAGAAGAGGGGTAGACAAGCTATTTTAACAATTTCTTCAGCTGTAGGAATATATAATTTGGTATTTTTTCATCGTTTGAATATAATGCTTTTGTATTAAAAGATAGAATGCCAGTACTAATGCTCAATGTTTACAGTCCCCCAAAGTATTCATGCTTATTCTTACTTCGTACTCAGAGCTCATATCAACTTGTATCACTGATTTAGTTGCACCTGTAAAAGAAAAAAGGCATCTCATTCTAAAAAAGTGCAGTAGAAAAATAATGAATGGAAAAAAAAAAATGAGGCCAGCCGCCTGCTGGACTTAGTGTTGAATCGTGTCTGGGGGTCCATCGCCCTTGAAGGGGGGAAGCTTAACCCCCACCGCGCTGACCGCTTGCACTGGGGTTCGTTGTTTGGCGTTGAGCACCGGTCATGTTGGTGTTCTGTTGCTGTGTACAGGTACAGGTACACTTTCCCTTAGCTCTTTTAAGAGCTTCCAGCAATAAACCACAAGCGACTCCCTTCGTATTTAAACTCTAATTCCTTTTCAATGACCCGAAAAACATCACAATATGTATTAAACTGTAAATATTGTGCCAGAGCTGGGGATTGGTTGGCCTGGGTGCCATTTTGACCAAATTTGCATAATCGGCAGTGACTGTGAGTTGGGGATAGTTCTGGGGATTTGTCGTGTGTTCATTGTGCTTTATTGTGTGTTTGTGTTGGGGAATGTGTTTTGTGCTTGTGGGAATCATTTGAGTTGTATTTCTGTGTGTTTTGGGGAAATGGGCCGAACCACCCCCAGCGAAGAGTGGCTTTGTGATGGTTCGGCCATGTTGTGTTGTGCTGGATTGTGCTCTGTGTGTATGAACTCTCCTGGAGAAGGCACGCTGTTCCGGGAACCCTTTTAAGAGCTGCTGCAATAAACCTGGAAGTGTCTCTGTCTGTATTCAAGCACACATTCCCTTGTGTTTGCCTCCTTTCTTCCCTTGGCAGGTTTCCATCACCTGGAAAACATCACAATATACTTAATGACAACAAAGATAATTTGTTACAATTTTCAGGACATTTAACATTAGTCATTAATGCAATCATACTGTGTGTTTCCAGCTATGATACCTGATTAGGGAATGTGGTTGAGTTGATAAATGTTTGAAAGGTGTAACCGATGTTGGGAGGAAGCTGTCACTCTTGCAGGCACAAGGCATTATGGGAGTGAGGGTTTACAAGGTTTTGTTGAAGTTTTTGAGTGTTTCTGTGTTCCAGGGTGAGGTTGTGTTGCTGTGATAGTGTTTGCCAGTGTTTCTAGGAGCCCTGGTATGTGCTGATGGCGACAGGCTGTGCCCATCCTAAATGTGACGCCTACCCGACTGACGGCCAGAGTGACTGAGCCGTCAGTGACTCAGCGCGGGCAAGGTGAAGCTGCCAGTGTATTGGGGTGACCGGCCTCCTGATGCGTTCATCCTCCAGGTCAAGTTAGCAGTGGAACTTGGACTATGGAGTTTGCAGAAGACGGTAGTTAGGACGGCCCTCTCCCTGGTGGGCCGTGCAGTGGAGGTGCTCATGGATCTGTTGCCTGCGGAGCGCTCCATCTGGTGAGAACTGGAAGGCAGAGATTCGGCCACCAAGGTTGTGAGGAGAATGCTTGGGCAGAACTGGGAAGCCACCAACGACAGAGAGGGGAACTCTTGGGGGAGTTTGCGAGCAATTTGAGGCAGCTGGTGCGACGGGGGTACCCCGAGTTCCCCATGGAAAAATTGGTGCTTCAGGTTTTCCTATGTGGTTTGGCTCCCGAACGTTTGCGTGAACACACCCATCTGGCCGGGCTCATGGCGGGAAGCGCTGAGCTTGCACAGAGAGTAAAGCGTCTGCTGGGCACCAGGCCCCAACACAATGGTGCAGTGGCACGGCCTCAGGGGCGGATGGAGAGCAGCGCAGGCTCAGCGAAAGTCGTCGATGTTATGGGTGTGGCGCCACCGGCCACCTTGCTTGGGACTCCCAGGCCAACGGGCCAGACATTGTACCCCAGTTTACAGCCCTGGTGTGTGCTGATGGCAGCGGGCTGTGCCCACCCTAAACGTGATGAGTAATCAAGCTGATAATCTGCGTGGGACAGCCAGATGCCATTAGTCTGGACACACCAGGGTAAAGGTTTAGTGTGAACTCTGCCACCAGAGGGCGCACAGGTTCCGGAAGCTTCTGTAAAAGCTGGTAAATAAATTCGGGAATGGGCCGTGTCTCATTTTTTAATCAAGCCCTTGGTGTAAGTGTCCTTTTTCCTCCGTCAACAGATTTCCTCGCCGGCAATACTGTTACAGTATTAAATGTAATATTAATATGGTGTAAATAGGATAATTAATTGTGTATACCTAGTAATTAGTTTTGTTGTGCAATGTTTTACTTTTTTAAAATCGATGGATGAAAGCTGTGGAGTAATAGCAACCCTGAAACAATATTTTTTATATGAAATTGATAATACATTTGAATCTCTACAATGATCATTCACAAATATTGCTAAAATGCATGTACTTATGGCACGTTATGGCACGTTACATACACACTAACTTCCTATAACAGAACCCTTCAAAACATAATCATGTACATTTTAATATAATTTCAGTTTCCCAATATGTCCAAACGAGCGCAGATGGATTTCCAGTTCAAATCGGGTAAACACTGACAAAGACGCTCTGCGCCTACTCACTTCTTATTGGACGTTTTTGACGGCGCGTGTTTGAAAAAACAAGCTTTCTTATTGGCTACTCATCCTACGTCATCTTCCTTCGATTAAATCCGCGCGCAAACTGCAGCCTCAGTTTTCAATGCGACCGAAACGGTAGCTTAGATACATTTTGTGGTAGTTTGTTAAATGTTTTACTCTACGATAAATGTACTGTTCTTTGCAAAGCCTTAACAATAACATAAAAACTCGACTAAAGACATACTTTTGCGAGCTTTCGGGTTTTGGGACATATCGCAGGTGAGTAACATTCTGCTCCCTGTGTAAAAACAAGACGAATGTTTTGAGATTAATTCCGTTCAGTTGCGAGGCAGTTAGCCTCTAGAAAGGCAGCAGCGCTGTTAGCTAAGCCTAAGAAGCTAAGTAGTGTTTGTTGTTTGTACCTAATTGATTGTCCAAATGTGTAAATAGGACTAACGCAGTAGTGGTGTGGTTCTCTCTGTATGTCTGAAGTGTAGATAATGTCGCTGTGGCGCCACATTGTCGATAAACAGAAGAACGGTAGTGGCGCTGCCAGGGGCAACCACAGCTCCGGCCTGGAGGAAGACTCGTCAAACACAAGTCAAACCGATCCTTGTTTCAAGCCTAAAACAAAGACGACTTCATTACAACACATTCCACAGGCTTTAGGAGGTGAGATCATTTATAGGATATAAACATTAATTCCCTGACAATTTTAACAACAAGAGATTAATTCCTTCTGAGCCTATTATAACACTGATCGGCCATAACATTAACACCACCCGTCCTATTATTGAATGTGTCACACTCATGCTGCTGAAACAGCTGGATGTGGTACACCATGTTTTGACCTTTCTATCAGAGACAGCAATAACATTTTGCATGATGGGAGCTCATTAAGATGGAGAGCATCTGCTAACTACTTTCGCCACTGGTTTTAATAGGATTTCTAACACATTCTCTGTAGGATCTGCTGAAGAAAAGCATCCTCTCAGCATGCACAGTGGCTGTGGTGTTCAGATGTGCAGTGTTTGGTTTCTGCAACACAGCGTTTTGCGTGCATGTCGGAAAGTTAAATTTTGGTCTCATCTGACCCGACCACCTTCTTCCACATGTTTGCGGTGTCCCCTAAGTGGCAAGCTACCAATAGTTTTTATGCCTTTCCTTCAACAATGGCTTTCTTCTTACCTCTCTTATGTAAAGGCCAAATTTGTGGAGAGATTCTTCCACATGAGCTGTGGATCTGAGCAGCTAGCTCCTCCAGAGTTCCCATGGACCTCTAGGTCACTTCTAGGTTTAATGCTCTCCTTGACCTGTCAGTTTAGGTGGGTGGCCATGTCTTGATAGGTTGGCAGTTGTGCCTTACTCTTTCCATTTTTCAATGATGGGGTAAATTGTGCTCTGTGAGATGTTTAACACATTTTTTAAAAGAACGTAACCCTGCTTTCAACATCTCCACAATTTTATCCCTGACCTGTCTGGTGTGTTCCCTGGTCTTCAAGATGCTGTTTGTTTACACAGAACAGAACATGAATTTGTTTATGCACAGTGGTGTGATTTATTTTCATTTCTTACATGTCTGTCACACTTAAATGTTTCAGATCATCAAACAAATTTAAAAGACAACACAAATAAACACAAAATGCAATTTTTAAGTGAAGGGTTGTTTTTTTTTTACTGAGAAAAAATATCTCCCAAACCTACATGGCCATGTGTGACCAAGTAATTGCCCCCTAAACCTAATAACTGGTTGGGCCATCCAACAGTTTGCAATAACTTGCAATAAGTGTTTTACAGAGCTGTGGAGTTGTTTTAGTTCAGCCACATTGGAGGGTTTTCGAGCATGAAGCACCTTTTTAAGGTCATGCCACAGCATCTCAATAGGATTCAGGTCAGGACTTTGACTAGGCCTCTCCAAAGTCTTCATTTTGTATTTCTTCCACCAATCAGAAGTGGACTTGCTGGTGTGTTTTGGATCATTGTCTAAATTTGTGTTTTTTTCCCCTCCCTTTATAAAATGCTTCACTTAAAAAACGCATTTTGTGTTTACTTGTCTTTGACTAATATTTAAATTTGTTTGATCATCTGAAACATTTAAGTGTAAAAAACATGGGAGGAAAAATCATACCACTGAACATGTAATTTATAACCAATGTGCTTTACTTTATAGTGTTTTATTTTTACAGTAGCGTTTTGCTGCAACCAAGGTCCTATTAGAACAGCTTAGATGGAGCTGGGATATAATGTTGATGATAATCATTCTGTTCATGTTTGTTCTGTTTGTGACAGACAACACAAAAAGACAATGCTAATCAGAATAGCACTGAGCTGAACCAATCACATGGCTGGAATAGCATTACAGCCACTAGGTTAGGCTGACACAGAGTGAATAAGAGCCAGACACAGCAGCGCCTGAGCTAATGTGGGCTACTTTATATGCTAATGACGGCTATCTGCACAGGTTATTTAAAAGATTAATCAGAAGAAAACAAAAATGACAACATATGTTAACATTAATGTGAACAAAAACATTACAGGTGAGCACGTCAATGGACTCAACCCAAAATTAAAAACCAAAATGTGGACATTGCTGAAAATAATGGTTAGAGGAATAATTTATCTGTTTATAGTCAGAAGCAGACGAGTGCGAACTGCCAACCGTGTTTAAAGCACGTTCCACACAGATGCAAACGACTAATCTTTTTAACATTTGAAGCAGTGTCATCCTTTAGAACTGTAAAGAGTTGTAAACATTTCTTTCAGACAGTGCTTCACTGTGCATATATGAACTTCACTGAGCAAAATTGAAATCTGAAAAGCAAATGTGCTCTGTTCTCCTGTAGAACCTGTAGTGTTGTCTTTTGTAAAACCTGAAAATTGAGACTTTTTAAAAAGATATATTTTGTGTGGCTGATTTATTTGGAACTGATTAAAGAATTGAATTCTCCATTGGGATTGTGTTCTCCAGTAACACTTAGTTAGAATTAAGATTTTGGTTTATTATATTTATACCCACATTATCTATCTGAAATACAGTTTATAATACATAGTTTATAATTTATGGGTACATGGTACATATACATGTTTATTTCCCCACATTAAACAGTGTGGTGTTTCTGCCCTAAACTACTACTGTTTAGTGTGTCATGTTAAAAAGTATTGTGTAATGCAGCTCATAATCCTTCAGTCAGAGATGAGAAAAGACTAGAAATAAAACCTGCTCACAAAGAGTTTGTTTCAACTGTCAGACACTTACACTGTTACAAGGCCAGGCAGTTGGAAATAAATCCTGGGGTGGATTGGACCGGAATGGTCAACCTCTCTCCTCAGTTTCCTTACAAAGGTCACAGATTTGTGCCCTTTTTGTGTCTTCATACATCTTTGTTTTCTCACGGCATTATCCAGTATGTATTACACAAAGCAACACACATTCATGTAAAACCCCCACACTTGCAGTGATGTAAATGGTAATAAATACAAATGTTTTATTTAGCTTATTACCAGTAATTTAAGCTTTCTGACTTTCTTCTGCATTAGCAAGCTAATGGGCAGAAATAACCTGATCTAAGTAATGCATTATATACTTTTATATAGGCTCATATTTAATATAGGCTTATTTATGAAGTGCACAGAATGTAGAATTTGTACATGTAATAACCTAACTCCTTTTTTTTAGGTGATGTCAAAACAAGCCCATTGTTAGCAAAAGACATTCTAATGGAAGGGCAGCACAGCACTCCAGAGTGTTGCCGGGGTCCAGCTTCATCATGTTCTGGTTTGGAGAGTTCATTGCTTCGGCAGGTGCTTTCTGGATCTCCTCCAGGTTATTGTGCTAAAATGGAGGGGTCGCAGCTGATACACAACCCTAATAAGGCCACTGTGACTGTGGATTGCAGCACAATAAAGGTATAGCGCCAGGAATTTGCTGTTTGACTTTGAAAACAGGGTAGATGTGACTTGTTTTTCTTCATCAAAATCTGCTCTGTTAACTGTGTTTGTGTATTGTAGGTGGTGGATGTGAACGAGCAAGCTTGCAAAATATTTGAATGTACACGCAGGGAGCTAATTGGACAAATGCTGACATCTCTTCTGAAGACCAGTCAAATGGCAGAGATGATCTTGGGTGAAGAAAATCTGGACTCTGCTGGGAACCTGATCACTATGTTTGGAAAAGTGGTATGATGATTAAAAGAAAATAGCGAAACTATTCTTCATACTGTTTTTCATAATCTTCATGTCACTCAGGACTGTAGTTCTGTTAAGCTATATTCATATGTTACACTGGAATTTCTACCAATTTCTCCTTTGTAGGTAACTGCAGTGAGTAAGACTGGTGCAGCATTCCCAGTGTCTGTGTGGACGTTGTTGCATGAACCCGGCACATGTGTGTTACTTCTGGAAAGAGTGGAGAAGATCTCGGCCCACTTTTCCTTCTCACAAGAGGTCTCTTTCTCTGTGTTTATGATGTAGTTTACAGGTTTTTTTTAAGTGAGTTTATTTTGAGAGTTGCAATGGTGATTGTTCATCTAGTTCTATAAAATCAAGTCTTTCTGCTACCAGCTTGTAGCAAATCGAGACCTTTTAAATGTGCATATGGGTCCTGGGTTTATTTGTAGTTTATTGAACTGTTGAGTTGACTATAATTGAATTGTCTACCTAACCTTGATTACTAAAACCAAAATCCACTGAGGCATAAGACAAACATCCCAAAAATTTTTAAATTATTCTTAAGCAATATTTGAATTTTTGATGAACAAATCATTTTTGTTAACAAAACAAAACATTCTGTGTCATTTAAGTAAATTGAAATACTAAAACACAAACTAATACAGGGGGGCCTCTGTATTAGTTATGTCAGTGTTGTATTCCTCAGAACGAGACATAACACAAATTTTCCCGTAAGTCAGAACTCCTACATGTAATGATGGCATATATTTATTTAACGTGAACGAGTAGCACGCATATAACACAAGTCTCTGTCAAGGAGTTTGTTGTGGAATGTGTTGTGTTTTATGGGGAGCAATGCTTTGTAGCCTATGTACTGTCTGGTTTGGGAAAACAGGTGGGTAATTCGGGCGGAAAAGAGGTGAAAATAGTTGCTTGTCCTAGTTCGTTAACGGCTAGAGCGAGGGTTAAATAAACACATGGATCACATACACAGCAGTATTGAAGTGAATCAGTTCCTGATCTTTACTGTAGTCTGCCTTACACTTGGGAGTTATAATGACATTTCCAAACAAGTAACACAAACAAAAGAACGAATGGCATGACGCGGTCTCAATTGCATAGTGCTGAGTGACGCATGGTGTATTTGTCTGCTCTGCTCGGCAACTAGTTCCCTCGCAAACTTTGTTTTTATTTCACAAAAGCTGTGTAGTAAAAAAAAAAAAAAAGGCAGCCAGCGACATAACAACGAATCGCCGTATGTTGAGTGTGACTTAACTTGAGGATGCCCGTCACGTTTGTAAAGGTTTTTCTAACTAAAGAAGGTAGTTCTAAAGTGAGGCTCATGTTTAAACCTACAGTACAGAGAGAAATAATTTTAGAATCTGGTCAGTTAAATAAGTGTAATGAAAAGGAACGGTAAACAAATCAATGTCTCAATATTTTAAAAAAGATTTGCAGGCATCACATGCTTATATTTACAAAATACATGTACAGTGTTAAGCAACTGTGGCAAATTCAGTTCTAGAAAGTAAAAATCCTCCCAGTGATTTTGTTCCAACTGCCTGGATACATATGTTGCTGGACTGAGCTGAGGATTTTTACTATCTGGATCTGAATTTACCACCTGGTGATGAGTGAGAACAATGGAAACCTTTTTTGTACTTTATACAGAGTTATGAGGTTCAAGGGAATTAATATAGCTTAAAATTGTTATAGTTTTATTGTATTCTACCAAGAGTTTTCAGAAATGAAGTTTGAACGTTTAATGTGCTTAAAGTATTTCTAACAAGTCTATTTTTAAAGTTTGGGTTTATTTAGAGAAAGAACCTTGTTGGACTTATTTGATGTGTTTTACTTCAGGCTGGGATCCTCCGCTGCGACAGCACATTTGCTCATCTTTTTGGTTACTGTGAGGCTGATGAGCTGACTGGGCACATGGTCACATCGCTGATGCCTTCATTGCATGTTCCTCTTCACTGCAGGACTATACCCAAGGTCTGCATCACTTTCCTCAAACATAGGGGTGGGCTATGTGACAAGTATGACCAACATGGAACATGTTTGCACAGTTTGGATCATATTTTGCTTGATCAAAAGTATTGGTGAGGACAGTTCAGCAAATGCTAGCTATTGCAGGGGACGAGTAATTAGGAGTGCATAGCGTATGTTTAAGTTACAGAGTTCTACTTTGAAAAATGTAATGATTGAAGTTTTCTCTGCTCTGAAGTATTTATTTATTAATTTATTGCATTAAAAAATCATATTTCCAGCCTTTAACTAAAACATGACACTTAATACTCTGGAAACTGACAGATAGTGGTTAAAGTGCTTATGCCTATTGGCCTGTGTAGTACTGAATATAAAGGGTGCAAGATCAATGTCTGTCATCATCCTAAAATCTGTATGTTGCACTATATGTTTAATTGCTCATTTCCTTTATTCTGTGTTTGTTTATTTTACATGTCTTTCCTTAGATGTCGCGTGTGCAGAGGTTATTTGTTCAAGGCAGCAATAACACAGCACTGCGTATGTGCGTTCAGCTCCAAGCCACGGTATCCTGTGGGAGACCTTCGAACCAAACAAATGGCTCAGCAAGTGCTACCAGTGAGAATTTGCTTGTGAACACTGCAGAAGGCTTTTCTGCTGGACCAGGTCTCTATACATTTTCTTACATTTAGTTATACAATTAAAACACAGTTCATTTTTAGTCCAAGTCAGTGTTTCCTAAAGGCAGTTCTGGAGTTCTGGTGATTCCTCTGCCTTGAGAGTCAAATTGTTTGTCATAGCCAATTCTGAAATGCTTATGAACAGTGCAGCTTATCTCCAAGACTCGAAGGTCTTTAGATTTAGAAAGAAGCCACATGTAACCTATAAAGTCAGTGATGCATCAAACAAGCCATTTTGTTTCTCTGCAGGTAGCAAAGAGGGCAGTGATCATAGCATTCATTCATCTGGTTGTGATCTGGTGTATTCTGGTTCCCTGTGGGCTTATGCTCCCTCGAGTATCCTTTTGACTCTTCACGCTAATGGCACCATTAACAGCATCAGCATCTACTGCCCTCTACTGTTTGGTTATAGCATGGCCCAGCTTCTTGGCAAGGTACTGTCCTAAGGCCCTCATGGTTTCTTATGAATAAATGCTTCAGTTTTGGTTAAGTGAAAATGAATACATATATGGGGGTTGCGAGTTACGTCTGGGTTTGGTTTCTCCAAACGTGACTTAACTCAAATTTTGAAAATGGTCGGATCTCATGCATGTAATGATGCTGCAGAGGCTTTGATTGAACAGCACTGTGCTTTATTAACAGCAGCAACATACAGGTCCTTCTCAAAAAATTAGCATATTGTGATAAAGTTCATTATTTTCTGCAATGTACTGATAAACATTAG
>JBBIGC010000041.1:27618402-27629663 GCA_037576955.1 Lepidarchus adonis | reverse complement strand
CTTCATCAGACTCTTTAACTCCTCCCACTGTCACTCATCCACACAATAACTCCCTTCATCAGACTCTTTAACTCCTCCCACTGTCGTTCATCCATACAATAACTCCCTCCATCAGACTCTTTAACTCCTCCCACTGTCGTTCATCCAGGTCATAGTAATACGCCTCACGTTCAACACTTGATATGTTTTCTACATTCTGTAGTGAATAAAAAAGTTTATGAAATTTGCAACTTATTGCTTCTTCCAAAAACAAGGTGCCTTAAAACAAAACAAACAAACAAATAAATACATTTATTGTTGAATATTGTGCTCATAATTTAGTTTAGAGCTGCTCCACACTTTATTGCCACTAGAGGGTAGCTCCTCTTCACCGTCCGCACACACTATTTGTACACTTCATTGACTGCTGTAGTACTGCACGTCACTAACTACACCCGTGACTACACTTAACCCGGCCCCAACCTTAATGCAATGAACAATCTGCTGAAAAATTTGAATTTGTGCAGATTTGTGCAGTTTGGTTCCTTGTAAAGATGAGCAAAATGTTCTCATTTTTACAGCAGGTCCTCACAATGACTGAAATACATGTTCACACACATATCTGAGCTGAAATCACAGTAAGATTGAAGCTCACAGGAACAGCACCTTAAACAATTTCCACAAATTTACCGACTTACAGAGTTTTCTTCGTTTTCATTGTTCTCAGTGTTTTGTTCATTTTCTAGAGTCCGTTTCCAAAACACACAGCAAACACCCAATTGCTCTTTCCACGATGTCTGAAATGTGGAACATTGTTTTATCTGTGTTGGAAATGGGACTAATTTTTAATAGTCAGAACTGTCCTGCAAAATGCGCCTGCTCATCTCATGACCCATAAACACCAGGCTGATCCACGGGGCAGGAGAAGAGAGAAAAGAGGACAGAATTAAAAGAGTGTTTAAGGTCGTTCTACAGAACAACAGGGAAACATGCATGAAATATTTTAAGGGCCCATATTATAGAAAATGTTTCTTTTTTTTTTACTTTCTTTCTTTTTCGGTTCTGATTTTTCTTTCTTTTTTTGTTTGTTTCTTTTTTCTTTTTCTTTCTTTCTTACTTCCTTTCCCTTTTTCTTTCTGTTTCTCTCATTTTCTTGTTTTCTTTCTTTTTCTTTCTGTTTTTCTCTTTTGTTCTTTCTTTTTTCTTCCTTCCCTTCTTTTTCTTTCTGTTTCTTTCTTTTTTCTTTCTTTCTTTCTTTCTTTCTTTCTTTCTTTCTTTCTTTCTTTCTTTCTTTCTTTCCTACCCTTCTTTTTCTTTCTGTGTTTTTTGTTCTTTCTTTTTTCTTTTTTTTCTTTCTGTTGCTCTCTTTCTTTTTCTTTTTTTCTTCCTTCCTTCCTTTCTTTCTTTTTCTTTCTGGTTTACTTTCTTTCCTTTTCTTTCTTTCTTTCTTTCTTTCTTTCTTTCTTTCTTTCTTTTTCTTTCTGGTTCTCTTTCTTTCATTTTCTTTCTTTCTTTCTTTCTTTCTTTCTTTCTTTCTTTCTTTCTTTCTTTCTTTCTTTCTTTCTTTCTTTCTGGTTCTCTTTCTTTCCTTTTCTTTCTTTCTTTCTTTCTTTCTTTCTTTCTTTCTTTCTTTCTTTCTTTCTTACCCTTCTTTTTTTTCTGTTTCTCTTTCTTTTCTTCTTTCTTTTTTTCTTGTTCTTTCTTCCTTCTTTCCCTTCTTTTTCTTTCAGTTTCTTTCTTTTTCTTTTTTCTTTTTTCCTTCCTTTCTTTTTTCTGTTTTTCTTTCTTTCTTTCTTTCTTTTTTGTTCAACACTGTTAACGTTTTTAAATATAATATTTATTCTCCAGTTCATACAGTCCATATATGTGAAGAGAACATAGGGTCTGGGGAGAAATTAACACAAGCAAAATAGGATGTAGGCCCTTAACTCATTTCCACTAACACAACCCTTAACATTGCTCTGGAAAGGCACAGCTGTCCAAACATTGGCTCTTCTGTCTGGAGATCTCAGGTTTGATCCTTGCTGGTGCTGTAGCCATCAGTTGGCTGTGTGGGTGTTTATTAAACAGAGTCAGTGCTTAGTGTTCTCCTCCAAGCGTGTTTCGCTGTTCATCCTAGCTAGTGGGTGGAACATGATTCGATTGAGCAAAGTCAAAACTCTCCATTCCACTCTACCTGTGCTCCACTCATTCACTTCTATACCTTAAAGCAGAGGACGAGGAACGTTCCCTCTAGGATGATCGTTCAGTGTGAGGTTCTGTGTGTAAAGTCGTGCAATTGTGGGTGTTAATAGTGTGTTTAATGTCTCTGCTGTGTGTGTACAGGAGGCCCTGAAGGTGATGGAGTTTACAGAAGAGGAAATTCGTGATGTGTTCAAGCTGCTCTCTGGAGTGCTGCACATCGGCAACATCGAGTTCATGACAGCAGGGGGCGCTCAGATCACCACCAAAGGAGGTGAGAGGACAGACGATGATCAGATCAGATTAGTATTGTGTGTGTGTGGGTGGGGGGGCAGAGAGAGAGCAGGAGAGTGAGAGAGATGGAGACAGAGTGTGACTATGTGCTGGCAAAGGTCACCAAAGTGAAATTTTGCATGAAAGATTGGATCAGTGCCAGATGTCAGTGGTGCGAAGGCCTGGATCACAATGACTTTCATTGTAAGCTGGTGTGACTGGCCTTAACCAGGGGGACGGGGGTGTTTATGAACTGTAGCTGTACTATTTCTGTACTGGAAAAACAAGGCCTTTCAGATGTATATCTCTGAGGAGACTGGTTTCCATTAAGCGACTTACCGCACAATTTGGCATTGCAAACTAAAAAACCTGGAATGAAAACATATCATGATACTTTACAATATACATATCACGAGAAATTTCCCCCATACATGATGTCACAATATGTTTTTTTCCACCATCTGTTAAGATACCTAAAAAGAAAAAATAGCATATTACCATATTTATGATATATACACATTTTGTATATATACATAATACAATAAGTAGTTTTTATTCATTGTTCCTAACACAGTACAGTAATGTCACTTCCGCCAGACTAATGCTGAAAAATGAAGTTTGGTATTTTAACATACATATTATGACATCACGGCATCATTTCTCATGATATGTATATTGTAAAGTATCGTGATATGATATTTTAGCCATAATCGGCCAGCTCTATGCTATGAAAATCTTATTGTGGCCACAATTTATTCCAAAACCCTAACCTGCCTAGTCTCCATCAGCTTTTTCTAGTTCTGCAGGTCCCAGACTTTGAATCTAAGGAACAGGGCATGGTTTTACATCAGCAACACTTCTTCTCATATCCTATCACACTCTCTGTGTGTTTTACAGTGGTCAGCAGTGTGAGTGAGCTCCTGGGACTGGACACTTTTCAGCTGTCTGAAGTTTTGACTCAGCGCTCCATCATCCTGCGTGGAGAGGAAATCTGCTCTCCACTCACCGTAGAACAGGTAATACATATTCACATCCTCATATTCGCAGATGTTTCCCTTAGAATTGAGTTGGAATAATCTGCCATCTTTGGTTGCTTCCCTCATAAATGCGGAGGTCACATTTCGTTGTGGTGCGTGTTGTGTTCACAGTAAAGCTGGGTGATAAAATGATAACTTCTCAATTTCAATGTAAAACATTGTCAATATAATCTCAATAAGACTCATTCTGCCATGTTTTGACAGACAACACGAAAAGCCAATGATAATGAAAATAGCACTGTGCCCAACCAATCACGTGGCTTGAATAGAGTTACCAATCACTTGGTTGGATATAGTTAAGGTTGCTTTATTGTCTCCTGAGAGAAATTTGATTTGGAGTAAAAGACCAATTGCCACACACATTAATACACATCAATACACATAACAATACATACAAGTACATAAAACAAGAAAGACAACCAGAATTCCTAAAACCACCTAAGAAATTCCTAAAACTATTCATACCGTTCATATGTGTATGTAAAACAAGAAAACTAAAATTCCTAAAACCATTTAAGAAGTTCCTAAGACAATTCAAACAATTCATACATGTACATAAAAACAAGATAAATAAAGTTCCTAAAACCACTAAGAAAACCTTAGACCTAATAAAATAAATAAATAAATAGATAAACAAATAAAATGAAAACCAATAGACTACTTCTTCATCATTCTATCCTCTTAAGGTCCTCGTTAATCAAATTAACTGATAGCTGAACAAATAAGTAATTGTCCCAGTTATATTGACACCTGGGGACCCTGTACCTCCAACCAGAGTTCATTAACACATACTCGGGATAGAGTGAATAGTTTACACCAGAATGCACCTTCACATTTAACTTAAAAGTGAAAAGGAACCTTTAAACAGGACAGAATTAGTGATTTGATTTATATTGTGATATACAGTACTTGACTGATATGGAAAAAAATTATGATATGTTTTTTTTCCAGCTCTAGTTCACAGTGACAAATACTCACTTTCACTAAACAGTGTCCAGCTTCAAACTGCTGGTGGCCTAGTGGTTAGGAGTATGATCTGAAGGCCGCAGGTTCATGTCACAGCCCAGGCACCACTGAGATACCCTTTAGGAAGGTACCGTCCTGCTATGTTGCTGTTGATAGCTGCCCGCTGCTCCACTTGTGGATGGGTTAAAGGTCACATATGGTTGTGGTGCATGTGTTCACAATGACAAATAGTCACTTTAACTGCTGCTACACTTCAGAATCACAATCACTTTATTAATTGACAAAAACTTTTCTTTCACTTATGGTTAGTGTTTGGCTAAAGCCATAAATTATCAATCAATTGTGTCTTTTTAAATCATAATCGCAACACAAACTACCCAAATGACCCTGATCAAAAGTTTACACACCCCAGTTCTTAATACTGTATATTGCCCCCTTTAACATCAATGACAATGACTTAAAGTCTTCTGTGGTAGTTGTGGATGAGGCTCTTTATCTTCTCAGATGGTAAAGCTGCTCATTCTTGCTGCAAAAAGCCTCCAGTTCCTGTAAATTCTTGGGCTGTTTTGCATGAACTGCACATTTGAGGATCTCCCCAGAGTGGCTTAATGATATTGAGGTCAGGAGACGGAGATGACCACTCCAGAATTCTCACTTTATTTTGCTGTAGCCAATGACAGGTCGACTTGGCCTTTTTAAAAAAAACAACCCATCTTGTCCTGACAGTTTTAGCAAACAGCATGGGAACAATTTTTCTGGCAGTTCTAAAATTTTAGTTGGTCTAGCTGACCCTAGTTTGGTTTCAACAGAACCTCTAATTTAGAGTTTGAGCACTGCTGATTGGCATTCTCAATTCCTGAGATATTGTCTTATATCCCTTTCCTGTTTTATAGAGTACAACTACCTTTTCCTGCAGATTCTTTGACAATTCTTTTGCTCTCCCCATGACTTAGAATCCAGTTCAGCACTTGATGAAAGATGCAAGTCTGTCTGGAGTCCAGAAACTCACTGACCTTTTATACTGACTCACTAATCACAAACAGATCACAGATGAAGATGGCTCCTTTAATAACCATTAAACCTGTTTGTGTCAAATTGTGTGCATGTTATCAGGCCAAATAACTTTTTTTTTTTTTTACTTTTTATCAGGATAATTTGGGTAGTTTATGTTTTGATTATGACTTAAAAAGAGTAAACACAGTTGTCTGACAATAAACACTAATCATGAGTGAAAGAAACAATTTTTGTGTTATCGTTCTAATTCTCTGACAAATGGCTGTCATACATTCTGAATGTAAACTTATGAGCACAATACAGCGAAAATTGTACAATATAAAGTACAGCTACAACATGCATACAGTATGTGTATACAATATACATCATATTTACAATATACAATATAAGTTTATGATATACATTGTACAGTAAGCAGTAATCTATGTAGGATACAGTATATAGTGTGGGATGTGGGATGTGGAGATTGTACAGAGAAGATGACTGTGGGAGGTATGAGGTGGAGGGAGCTGTACTGGGGGTAGAAACGGCACCTGTGTCTGTCAGTCTTTGTGAGAATGGACCTGTAGCGTTTGCCTGAGGGAAAGAGCTGGATAAGGACATGTCATGAGTCTGATATGATCTCCTGGTTCTGGAGGAGTACTGTTCGTATAGGGTGGGCACGGGGGCACCAATGACTTCACTGACCTCAGTCTGTCCCTTGGCCTCAAACCAGACTGTGTTGGAGGCGCACAGGACAAATTTGATGACCAAACTTCCTCAGCTGATGGAGGAAGTACATTCTCTGCTGAGTTTTTTTGAAGATGAGGTGGTGTTTGCCTCCCACTCGAAACACTCCACCACGTTCGTCACAGGGCTGTTTGAAAATAGTGAGGGGGAGCAGATCAGAGGATTGAGAAGGGCAAGGGTCTAACCAATAGTCCTATAAATGACCAATGCTCAGGCTGAAGTGAAAAACTGTGCAGAGAACTTTCTCGCTGCGTCTGAAACACACTATAAATGAATGACACGGGTGTTAATGCAGAGATTTCTGCAGTAAACTGTGCTCAGATTTACAGGCATGCCGGAACCTGTCGGAGAATCTGAGCCGCACACATGCAAACACATTCAGCCTTTCTGAAACAAGTTCCACCCTCCCCAGCCCCCACCCTTCAGAAAGCTGCTTTGCGTGACTCGGACCGTTTCCTGTTTTTTGTCCCCTCGAATTCCTGCTGTAATAAATCAGTGATACAATCTACAGTAAAAGCACAATAGAGTGAAAGAGTGCGGAGTGGGGAGAAAGGCATGAAACACAAGGCCTCTGCATGTGCTTTTCTTTTCCTTACTCTTTTCAGGCTGTAATGCACTAAGGAATTACTCTCCAAATGTAAACATCATTTGCATATGACTATATATGGCATACGTACGTACGTCATTTATGCTGTATTGATATAATTACACTGTTGAGCCATAACATTAACACTACCTTTAGGCACCACTCATGCTGCAGTGTAGGACCCAGCATTAACATCCAGCATTAACATCCAGCATTAACATCCAGCATTTACATCCAGCATTTACATCCAGCATTAACATCCAGCATTTACATCCAGCATTAACATCCAGCATTAACATCCAGCATTAACAGGAGCTCAGTGGGATAGACAGACTAGCCTTCACTCCCCACGTGCATCAGTGAGCCTTGGGTGCCCATGTAGCCAATTCCCCACCTGACCTTCCTTGGATCACTTTTCGTAGCATTAACTGCTGCAGACATGGAAGACCTGCTGTTGCCCCTGAGGCTCAAATCCTTACGTTCCTACTTCCAGCACATCATCTTCAAGAGCTGACGGCCCACCACATGATAGGAGCCAATGTAATAAGATAATGAGACAATCAGCATCTGTCATCTGTCAGTGGTTTTAATGTTGTGGATGATTGGTGTATACCTCAGTACAGACTTGATGTATACACATCCCTGTAGAACAGAGCTTCACACCAAACCAACTCTGAATGACTTGTTTACATCCCAGCAAATTTATCTGTGTAATTTCTTTTGGGGGGTGGCCTTGACAGAAAAAAATGGACGGATGATTTAAGGTTAAATAAAAAATATTATAAACTAATATTAATACTGTTATGAATATGATTATTGATATTAATACTAATATTAATATTATTATTAATATGAATATTAATATGACTGTTAATATTAATGTTTTTTTAGAAAATAAACATCTTATTTGAAGCGCAGAAACAAATATCAATGAGGCCTGTATGAAAGTTATGACACATTTTATTTGATTTGATCTTGTAAATATACTGTATATATAAATAAAAATGACACACAGATTTGCCAATGTGAAGTCTTTCAACAAAATTAATTAACAAAAATTAAGAATTTGATCACTAATAGTCTTAACAAAGACACCTCTCGTCTGATACTAAAACTCTTTTAAACAGCCACATTAAAATCAATACTAATAAAATTAATACAGTGAACAGTACATGTTTGTCAGTGTGTTGGGTTCTGCACTGTTCTAACAACTCCCAACACACATCAACTACTTTTTACACTCACAGGTCATTTAAACTAAAATAATAGTTTACTACTTTTTTGTTTGTTTGCATTTATCCTAATGATAACTTGTTTTTTTGGTGCAAAAAGAAACTCACTACTGAGATAAATGGGAACACATTCACATGTCTGAGACTTATTCACTGTATTGTATACAAAGGGTCCTCGACTTATGATGTACTCGACTTTCATTCGTTGTTATGACGCTGCCCCCCCCCCTTCCCCTTTTTATGGTGTGAAAAATGAAAGTGAAAGTGTCTTTAATAAAATGCTATTAAAATGCAATACAGAGCCTCAGGTGGGTGAATTCCTCCTTCTGTTGGACTGACAGAGGAACGGCCCCATTGTAAAACACGGTAGACCCATATGTAAAATTTCAGCTTACATCAAAACTTGACTTAAGACACATGTTGGGGAACAGAATGACCCCCTGTATTCTTCTTGTCCTTTAATTGTGTGATTGCACAGTTGACAAATTAAACTGCTTTAATCTTTAATCTTGAAAACACCAGCATGCGATACATTATTCTGGCCAGTTCACTTATCAGATTGTTTACCACTGTGTTGTGTAATATGTTCTCAATGGGCAGTAGATCACTTAAAATTATTATTTGTCTGTCTGCAGGCTCTGGACTCTCGGGACTCTGTGGCCATGGCTCTGTACTCTCAGTGTTTTTCCTGGATTATAACTCAGATTAACCAGAAGATCAAAGGAAAGGACAATTTTAAATCCATCGGTATCCTCGATATATTCGGCTTTGAGAACTTTGAGGTGAGAGTGTGTGTGTTGGGGGGTGGGGGGTTGCTGGGTATAGATGAAGTGAAGGGTAATTACTGTGTATAGAGTGTATGCATTGACATTACTTTGCCACCAGAACATACATCTCAGTCAGACTGAGTGGCAACAGTGAGTGGCATCAGTGCTGCAGAATGACTGCCTTTAGTAGAGAGAAATGCAGAACTGGAAGTACCAGTCAGGAACACGAGGAAAGCTGATTCCTGACCACAGATTGATATCCTTTGACCTCTCGTTCTTTGGTGCTTTGTAAGGAATTAAACCATAGATGCCATAGATACATTAATGTATGTGTAATACAATAGAATGACACAAGGGAAAAGTATTGAAGATGATTGTTAAAATATATTTAATACTTCGTACAAAAGTTTTTGTTGGCCATGAAGCTTCAAGATGCCTCCTGTATGGTTCTATGAATTCTGTGCTTTGGTTCTTTCCATAGATTTTCTAAAGGATTCAGGTCAGGTGATTGGCTGGGCCATTCTAGCATCTTTATTTTCTTTATGTGAAACAAGTTGAGAGTTTCCTTGGGTGTGTGTTTGGGATCATTATCTTGTTGAAACGTCCGCCCTTGCTTCATCTTCTTCATCCTGGTAGATGGCAGCAGACTTTTATCAAGAAAATCTCGTTGCATTTTTTCCACTCGTCCTTCCTTCAATTATATGGGGTGTGTCAGTGCCGTATGCTGAAAAACAGCCCCACTCCATGATGTTCCCACATCCAAACTTCACTGTTGGTTTGATGTTGTTGGAGTGATATGCATTTACATTTACATTTATTCTTCTGGCTGATGCTTTTGTCCAAAGTGACTTCCAGGTACAGGAACAATCAGCATAAATTCAAGCATGACAACACTGATGTGCGAGTTACAGGGAGTTCAATACAATTTTCTTAGAATAGTCATAGAAAACAGCGCAGGTGCTACGGCAGTGTAGATGATAAGAGCTACAACATTACTACCTGAAAGAGAAACACATTTCTACACTATCATTAAGAGCTTATGAGTAAATGCAGATATGCAGAACCTTTTAACCTCCAAACATGGTGTGTATTACATATGGTGTGTATAACATTAAGTTTGGCCTCATCTGATCAGACTATATTCTCCCAATCTTGCGTGGTGAGCATGCATACAGACCATGGCAGTTGAGTGCTTATACTTTTCTTTAAAACAATTGTAGCTGCTAATTCCAGGTCTTTCTGTAGCTCTCCACAAGTGATCTTTGGCACTTGGAAAACTCTTCCGATAATTCTTTTCACTCCTCTGTCTGATATCTTGTGGCAAGAATCTGGTCGTGGCCGATTTATGGCAATTTATCCCAACAGTGCTCATTGTAACCTTCAGTAGTTTAGAGATTCTTCTGGAACCAAAGCCATCAGTATGTTTTACAACAATAAGATTGTGAAGGTCTTGAGAGAGCTCTTTGGTTTTACCATCATGAGATATTTCTTGGTAATGAGATAAATAAATGCATAAATATATATCAACTCATAAATATATGCAGACAGTCATTTTTGTCATGGTATATACAATTATTGTCACATATTTCCCTGTATACAGTGTGACTAATATTGAGAAGTTAATATAAGTGTTGATAAGTTTTATGGCCTGAACAAGCCAAAACAAGGAGAAACAAGAGCAGACGGGTTCCCAGTGTTCTTCTCAGCAGCTGCAGTGACTTGATTACAGCTGGATTGTTTAGTATTACTGAAATCATTGGTTCCATCCATCTGAATTGTGGTGTGCATTTGATTACAGCACATTTTTTCACCATCAGATACTAAGGTGCTGGAATTCCTTTTTTCAGCAGATTGAAAAATATTGAAAATAGATTTAAGACGTTTTCTTTATCCCTTTACCTAAAACTCTCCTCGCTGTGTGGTTTCAGGTGAACCGGTTTGAGCAGTTCAACATTAACTATGCCAATGAGAAATTGCAGGAATATTTCAATAAACACATCTTCTCCCTGGAGCAGCTGGAGTATAACAGGTCAGTTTCCTGTCCACAGATATGGTTTAAGGTGACTGGTTGGTGGGAAATGCTTCTTTAGTTTCACTAGAGATACAAGGCAACTCCACGAATTAGCATGGTGCTAACTTTCTTAATGGCCAGACCATGTGGAGGTGTTCAGTAATCTCTAACAGACCTGCTGATGTGGTTTCTGGCACTGTATGACTCTATGAATTGACTCTATAAATAACTACAACACTGGTGTCATCCAGTGTCTGAAACCACATAAGCAGGTCTGTGTTCCAACTCTGAGGGTGATATCACTAATTATTTACAGTTTTGAAGTTGGGGCAGGGGGTGGTTAAAGATCTGATGGGGCTGAGCCTGGTACAAACCACTTCATCACAAGACACACAAACAGTATAGCCATTGTATGCTTGTGTGTGTGTGTGTGTGTGTGTGTGTGTGTGTGTGTGTGTGTGTGTGTGTGTGTGTGTGTGTGTGTGT
>JBBIGC010000041.1:27481895-27497683 GCA_037576955.1 Lepidarchus adonis | reverse complement strand
TGTGTGTGTGTGTGTGTGTGTGTGTGTGTGTGTGTGTGTGTGTGTGTGTGTGTGTGATGGGCGTCCTCTACAATCACATCCCTTCAATCAGAGAAGCTTCACATTTTAATAACATCCACTTCTGGTCTCATTTCACCTCCAATCCTGAGCCCTGGCTGTTGCCCCGGGACCCTCACAGTCTGATTTAATAAGAGTCCGATCTAAAGGCGCCTCTGATGATGCCCATCTGCCTGAAAGTCCAGCTGCTCAGCAATGACCCTGTTAGTGTATTTACATCAGTCACATCAGTAATAGGCCACACAATAAACGCATGACCCCTGATTGGTCCACTTTGGCATAATTAAACACGCCTATGGAAATTTCCATCTGTTGATGTGGGGCAGCGGTAATAAGATCCGATTCCCCTGACCCTCAGTCGGACTCAAGTTCAAGCCAAATCTGCGACCTGTAGCTGACCACTGAGTCAGGACGGGGAACCTGTCCGGCTCTGTTCTCCTCATTCTTTCCCGTCCATTCAGATGAGTATTGATGTGAATTAGTAAATGAGTTGATCAATGCACCCCCCCCCCCCGCGCGCCCCCCCGGCACGATTCTGGTGCAATAGCTGAGCTCTGTTGCAGCAGATCAGGCGTCACACCTGCAGGAGTGCAGCACTGGTGCTCGTGCAGTGTTGAATTAACACCTGTAGTGTTGGCTTCACTCTCAGATCGTCCACTTTGACACTGGAGGTGATTTTGCCGGAGCGGGTTTGGTAACACGGCCAGGCTGTGGCGGGAAAATGTATACACTTTAGAGCCCGGGGTTAGTTTGGGTATCAGGTCGTTGTAATTGCAGTGTTTTTCCCTAGAATTGCAATTTAAATGCAGTTATTTTCTTTCTGCCAGATTGGTAAACTCTACATTCTCCCATTAAAACCTGTCAGATAATATAGAGTATAATTCAAACTGCAGCCCTTGCAATGTAAAAATTAGCCTCAAAATCTGATTGTAGTATAAAAACGATTGTTCATCTCTAATTTAATATTTATGTCCAAGCGGTTGGTGAATAAACTGCACATTGTTCTGATCAGATTTGATGTTGTCATATGTACCGTGTATAGAGTTTTGACTTTTTTCAGATTTTTCCACCTGCATTAAGCTCAAAATCATCTGATCACTTTCACTTGTTTGAGGTTTAACTAACACATTCCAAACATGCCTGATGACGGAAATAGTCCTACAGACCTTGTCTATAATTCTGATAAGCAGTTGCCTCTTTTTTTCCTCCACAGGCAGCATACATACCTAAAGACGGAGGGAAAAGCAAAAATGAAGGTAAGTGGCTTCATAATGGACCAAAAAGATGCAACTTTTCTGTCCAAACATGTTGAAAGCGCTGCCCCCTTGTGAACGTTTTTGGAATGACACCCCTTTGGTGTGAGGAATAGTTCTAAAGGCGAAGTCTGAGTCCTGGACTACATGTTTGGCAAGTTGTCAACTAGGCCTTTCATTCAAAACTCAACTCCCTTTACTTCTCTAATGTTGTGTCACAGAGGACGGACCTTGGTTAATCATTCGCGTGGCCGCGAACAAGGACAGGAATTTTTTCCATTCTTTTTTTTCTTTCCGAGCACTGTCAAAACAAATAATTTACTGTATGCTGACAGCCTTGCAGGAGGCGGTGGATCGGGCCATGTTTGTTTATTGGCGATGACACAGTTAGGCCGGTCTGTTCGTCAAAGTTTCTCCAAGGTCACATTCATTGGTGGATGTGTTGCTGAGCGTGACCCTCTGTAAAGGTAGACTCATTGACCGGGATATATTTGGATGTTAACTCCTGAATCCTGTTTTTACTGACCCCATGTTTCGTGTGTGGTGGAGACTTTTCCTGATTATTTGTGAAGACTTCCATTTATTTTCCATTTATCAGAGTGTTGTGCTGAGATGGGCCACCCAACGTTCTCTGGTCCTGTAAGACCTCATGTGGGGGTGTGAGATTTCCCTGCCGTTTGCAGTTACATATTAAATTATGTGTAGCAATGGCACAGACAGTGTCCTCACACAGGGCCGAGGTGTTCCCGGGTATGACACGGCAGGGAGACTAGCACGTCTGCATCCCGCTGAAGAAAGATGCCGGTTTATAGACAGACGTCCTTCTTGATGACTTGGCGGTTAGTTAAAGAGATCATTTGACTGAAAAAATGTCAGCATTGCATTTAGAGAATGGAAGCCAGTTGTTGGGCCAGTTAGTATGGTCCGGTATGGTTAGAACAGGCTGGTATGGCCCGGTATGGTTAGAACAGGCTGGTATGGCCCGGTGTGGTTAAAGCAGGCTGGTATGGCCCGGTATGGTTAGAACAGGCTGGTATGGCCCGGTGTGGTTAGAACAGGCTGGTATGGCCCGGTGTGGTTAGAACAGGCTGGTATGGCCCGGTATGGTTAGAACAGGCTGGTATGGCCCGGTATGTTTAGAACAGGCTGGTGTGGACCGGTAGAGTTAGGATGGGTTGGTATGGCCTGGTATGGTTAGAACGGGTTGGTTTGGTCTGGTATAGTTAGAATGGGTTGGTATGACCCGGTACGATTACATTGGGTCTGTATGGCTTGGTATGGTTAGAACGGGTTGGTATAGTTTGTTATGGTTAGAACGGGTTGGTATGGCCCGGTATTGTTAGATTGGGTTGATATGGCCCGGTATTGTTAGATTGGGTTGGTATTGCCCAGTATTGTTAGAACGGGTTAGTATGGTGCAATATGGTTAGAACAGGTTGGTATGGCCTGACATGGTTAGAATGTGTTGCTATGGCCTGGTATGGTTAGAACAGGTTGGTATGGCCTGGTATGGTTATAACAGGTTTTTATGGCCTGGCATGGTTAGAGCAGGTTGGTATGGCCCGGTATGGTTAGAACAGGTTGGTATGGACTGGTATGGTTATAACAGGTTTTTATGGCCTGGCATGGTTAGAACGGGTTGGTATGGCCTGGTATTGTTAGAACAGGTTGGTATGGCCCGGTATGGTTAGAACAGGTTGGTATGACCTGGCATGGTTAGAATGGGTTGGTATGGTTAGAATGGTTTGGTTTGGTATGATCTGGTATGGCTAGAACGGGTTGGTATTGCCCGGTATGATTAGAATTGTTTGGTATGGTCCGGTATGGTTAGAACAGGTTGGTATTGCCCAGTATGGTTAGAATGGGTTGGTATGGCCTGGTATTGTTAGAATGGGTTGGTATGGTCTGGTATGGTTAGAATGGGTTAGTATGGTTCGGTATTGTTAGAACAGGTTACTATAGTCTAGTATGGTTAGAATGGTTCTGTATGGCCTGGTATGGTTAGAATGGGTTGGTATGGTTCTGTATGGTCAGAAGAGGTTGGTATGGCCTGGTATGGTTAGAATGGGTTGGTATGGTTCGGTATGGTTAGAACGGGTTGGTATGGCCAGTGGGATGTCTAGAACAGGTCAGCATTCAAACTGATTGAGCTGGTCAGTTCGCACAGCAAAAAGGTGTTAAAGTTCCTCTCTGCCTCACGTGTCCTGGGGTGGGCTTTTATTCCGAGGTCAGGGGTCAAAGGTGAAGCCTGGCGCCACCGTGGGTCACAAGGTGCGGAGGTCACATGGACGAGGGTGGAGCCACTATGATGGGGCATGGATCCTTCTGGAATGAGGGAGGACGGGGTTTGCAAGGGGCACAGGGCATGTGTGTGTGTCTCTTCGAGGAAGCGTGTGTGGTCAAACATCTCGGACAGTCCCACTTAGGTACAATTAAGGCCCTCGTCCGCACAATAGGCTTTTGTGGAGTGTTGAGCCACACAGATCTTTAGCATTGTTTCTTCGCTAATCTGGCTTTTGAGCTGGGGCTCCGCTCAGGAAGTGCCTGTACCTGACTGTCAGACAAAAGGAGTCAAGAGGGTGGTGGAATTGGCAGCGCTCATGGGAAGCAAAGAGAAACATGAAAAGGTAGAAGAGACAGGACAAAGGGCAAGTTATGTTCAGAGAGCAGACGTTGAGTAACCGCAGCTATTCAGCAGGACTGTTCGCAGGTTGGTAGTGCACTTAATGGCCGAAAGTCAGGATGGTGGTTCCTCAGGGGTTTAAAGAGCATTTTAATGCATTGGTCTGAAGGTGGCTATTCAATCGCATAGACCATATAAAGTATGACCAATAAATAGTAACATTCCATACAGATAAAACATCATTTATTGGTTATAGTGATTAATAATAATGGCCCATTTTAAGGGAAAAGCTTATATAGTCAACATTCCATTATTGGGAAGGATCCCAAAGTAATCGGACTGAAGCAAATTTGTGTAGAAGTTCATGATGCACTTGGTCATTTCACTTTGTTCTCCCACCTACAGTTGTTCCCTTCATGGACGTCTACACGAAAAGCCAGTGTAACACCCGAGAGATCCTCGTGGACATCATCCAGGAGTACCCAGAAGATGTCGATGTTACCTACATCCCATCCTGCGTCGTACTCAATCGGTGTGCGGGCTGCTGCGGCGACGAAGCTTACGAGTGTGGCCCTACAGAGACACAAAATGTTACCATGGAGGTGAGCTTTACGTTTTGGACTTCTCATAAAAAGTCTTTGATGGAAGAATGATGGCGACTCTGTAACAGGGAGAAGTGAGAAGAAACGGTAGAAGTCAACAGATTTATTGATAATGGGCCATGATGGTTTTCCTCTCACAGCATCTAGGAGCAATGCCAGGATGGTACCATGAGTAAAATCAAGCGATCACCGATGCCAACCTGAGCCTTCTAGATATTTCCACAACCCACATATTATTTTTCTTGTCATTAATGGATAATACATAGACTTTATGGGTTAAAATCGCATAATTATATAGAATATTGTTCAAATTAAACCACACAAGAAGAGCATTAGCTCAAGTAAAGCAGGTCCAATGGTAACTTTTATCTCATCAGGCTTTTATTTCACATGGATATCCATTGTATATTATGTAGTTATAGCTACACTGCCACTTAAAAACTCATTTGAACAAAATCCGAACATTACCAATGGCCTCAATCTTGAGCTGCCCATTGCCTTACATCTGATAGCCCCGTCCAGCTTGGGGAAAGGTCCGGTGGCGTGTCAGCTATGTTGTTTACCCCCTCTCGCTCTGTTTATGCCCATGTTTGTGTGCTCAAAGTCCCTCTCGTCTGCAGCCAAGGCCAGATGCGGTGAATAATAACTCAGCCTCCTGTTGCTCAGTGCTGTCGATCTCGGTTTGATAAATCATTCAGCACAGCAGTGCTCCGAGTGAGGTCAAAGGGCGGATACAGAAGCTCATAGGTGTAGTGGGAAAACACATTCACCTTCTCATCGTGAAGTTCTTATCAAATTCCTGCTCTCTTCACAGGTATTACGGGTGAAGAATGGTTTATCGCAGCACAAATATCAGCTGAGTTTCATAGAACACACAAAATGTAAATGCAGGTGAGTAGCTATGGAGTTGTCTATATGAAATAAATGGTATAGTTTGCATAAACAAAGTCAATAATTTTTTAAATCATGTATGATTTTTCTTTTCAGACAAAAACAAGAACTCAAAGCGAAGAAAGAAAAGTAAGTCAAGTTTGGCTACTGTGTGAGTGTGTGAGATTGTGTGTGTGTGCGCGTGTGTGTGTGTTGAGCATTAGCTATGATGAAACTAGGCCTCTACTGGCATCTATTTTTGTGGAACACTACAAATCAGAATCTGTTCGACTGATTTGGAAAATCTCCCCTAAATTGGCCGTGTCAATAAATGAGAAGCAGTCAGCTGGACACGGCACTAGCATGTGACTAGCGCTAATGCTAATGCTACCGTTGGTGCCGAAGGTGCTCTGTCTTTACCGTTTACGGTGCTTTTCTGATAGCGGATCAGCAGCAAGGTTTTGTTTCATATCATGTTCTAGTTGTCGAATTGGCTTAGGGTCATTTAAGACGTCATGGCACGACTCCAAACAGTGGACTGACCAGCGATTTGACTGGCCTCAGACTACGAGGGCAGTCCAGGCATTGTTTCAAAATAAAAGCAGGAATAGCGGTTTTCGTACATGTTTAAATTTTCGTACATTTACGTTGGACTATTGTAAAGTTAGCAAGTACGTACATTGAGCTCTGCTGTTGGGCCGATTCTGTACATTGCATCATTGCATTTTGACAGAGGTGTTATCAGTTTGTGAGGTGAGGAAAGGATAGTGAATTAGGGATGGACCACACACACACACACACAGACACACACACTGCAGCTGCCTCATACTGACCCTCAGCTTCTTCCCTATTCTAATCATAGCCACAGGTGCCGCGCCGTTAACCCAATTTTATTTTTAGTGTTGGAAACTGAGGCTGCTTTTTTGACACCGTTAGGTGTGTGTGTGTGTATGTGTGTATACATGTGATTGTGATCAGGAAACACCTTGTTTGCTGGATGAGTGGCCGGTGTGTGTGTGTGTGTGTGTGTGCAGAGATGGATCAGGTTAGCTGGGAGGCTAAATCAAATCCTCTGCTTATAGAGCCAAATACAGGATCCTCACAAGGCTCCTCCCCCTTCAGCTCCCGCGCACGTACACACTCCATCCCCCACCTTTCAGCCTCCGATTCACGAGCTCAAGTTCACATCCCTGTGCTTTGATTCTTTCATTTAAGCCAATCAAACACACACACACACACACACACACACACACACACTAAGACGCAAGTCTGAACCCAGTCCAATGCTTATTTCAAGCAGGACTCAAGGAGATTGATCCCTTTGTTTTATAGTCATAGTTCTGTAAAAGCAGAAAGAAATAATATACACATTCATTTCCTCCAAATTTGACCCCAAATGTGATCAATCAGCCAATTGGCTACGTGTCTAAGTGAGCCAATCAGCACTGTCCCATCTGCTTGCCCTGCATGCACTCTGGCAAATTGACGTTATTGTACTATATTCAGTAGACGACTTAAGAAGGGGTAGTATTAGTATAACCAAAATGCATTTTTGCTTTAACCTTATATACTCTATAGACCACTGGCCACGCCCCCTCTAAAACATGCTCACCTAATGACTACTCTGTATATCATACAGTGTGAGAATCCGCATAAGGAAGTCTACTAGCGATGCTTTCAGCGATGATTTAGACGTGCAGTTCATTGTGTAAGAGTATGAGCTAACTCCCGTAGCCTTGTAACTGCAGTTCAAAACCAACAAAGGAACCTTCAAACATGTCTTGGTTGATTGACTACATTTGGGGTAAGGGGGAGGCAGTTGTGGAAATTAGATTTTTTTTTTTCCCTTTAAACCCACCAAACACACACAATGGCATAGCTGAAGGAGGGGTTTCCCAATGGGCCTTTAATTCCTTTTGTCTTGATTGAATCCCTGTTTCATGCATGTCGCTGTCCTCACTTAGATGTCCTTTTCTGCATTATTCATGTTTTGCAGAAAACCCAGAGAGGGCAAAGGACAAAAAAAGGGAAAGAGAGAAAGACTCAGAGGCCCCAGGCTCCAGGCCTATAGCAGCGGCCTCGCTCCTCTGCAGCCCGGCCCTGTTTGCCTCTTGCTTGCGGGTTTTATTTTAGCGGCGTGTGTGTGGTCCTCCTGACGCGGAGTGCTCTCCCCTCTCTGCTGCGTGCTCGTATGAGGCTATCGCAGGGTCGTGGCTCAGGGGAAGCAGGAGAGGTAAACCCGGGCCTCTTACCTTGCACGGCTGCTGCTGAGGCTGTTCTGACTCCTGGGGCTTTTCATCCTGTTTGCTGCTTTCATTGCGATCAGTGTCCGCAGCAGGGCCTGTGTGTGTGAATGTAGGTTCTTTCTGGCCAGAAGAGCATGCGCTATAGCTGCACAACCTTTGATTGAATGGGAAGTATAATTTGGTGACTCATAATTGAGTCATTTGACAATGACAATGCTCTAAAATGCAGTATAATGTTCAAATGAATTACATGTTCGTTCTGACAGATTGCAGTACACAACAGGAAGTGTAGGGGGCAGTATACTAGTTTTCTAGATTCTAGAAATACTGAGCATGAAGCATAGCAACAGTATACTAGCTTCAACAAATTCAAGACTTATATTTATTATATTTGTATTTATTTAAATACACTCAACGTATTTCTTTATCTGGTGTGTAAAGTGTCTTTGAGTGTTTTGAAAGGCGCTTTTCAAATAAAATGTATTATTATTATTATTATTATTATTATTGGTGGCCACTTGGGCAGCATAGGGGCGTCCTACATCCGAGCGGTGAGTCTATGTAGCAAACGGAAATGAATGATAGTGGAAATGACAAGAACTGAAGATTAGCTTTGTCAGTTAATAATCAGTTGGTAATTTTCAGGCAGAAAGAAGGTCAGTGTGAGGGTCTGAGAAGGATCACTGCCCAAAATCTGTTGCCTCTGTGTTTGATCTGTGTGCACTGCTATAAATAAAGATACTGCATCTATCGGCACCAGGAGGCTTAAATCTAAAAGCGTCACAAAGCTCGTGATATTATAGAGTATATGGTGTCCTACCTTGCTGTGCGGTGGATTTGTCGTAAAATGAAATGTTGTGTGTATGTGAATTTGTAGTTTCGTGTGTTCAATGAAGATACTAATGTTGCAGCATTAATGGTGTGTGTGTGTGTGTATGTGTGTGTGTGTGGTGGTTTAGTGCATCATGTTTGCTCTCCTCCACAACACAACACCCATTTCATTACTGGGTTAACAGATTATAATATGATACGAGCAATGATGATGATGACGAATGAATGAATGAATGATGAAGGTGGAGGAGAGTGTGCAGTGCTGTGTGATTGCAAACATCTCTATAAAGCAAAGGGAACGGTTTGAGAAGGAGTGGGCGATGTTATATTGCACAATTTGAAAACATTTTCACAATACGCTTCATATATGATGATATAAGGAAACAAATTGGACACATTAAAAAGATAAAAAAGCTATAAACTCATACGATAATTTAGTAATAATTGTCACAATTATTTGATTAAAATGTATTAATTGATAAAAAAAAATATATATAAAAGATGGATCATATTACTGATTACTTTGCAATGTAGTGATGGATATTAAGACTCAAGTCCCTTTTGTTTGCCTCACTGAGAGAGAGGAAACCCACACCAGCAGGATCTCACAAATACATAGAGATTTCACATGAAACTGTGATTCCGTTTGGAGTTCAGTTTCATAGCACAGGTTCTGCGATGGTGTAGCCAGTGGAAAACCTTTGAAATAAAATCCTGCTGTTATGAATGTGTGCCTATATTACCTAGTTAATCATCAAAATTATGCCTGATTCATAATCAAATTGACTGTAACAGCCCAAAAGTACAATGCGTTTCATTTAAAGCAATAAGGAACAAGGTCAAAGATCAAACAGTTAGTAAAAATAAATTAGATGGTGTTATAATGGTCCACCACCCAATCAGCTTCTTGTTCTTAAGCATTTTTTAAGTTATCCGTGATGATTTATTACAATAATGATGAAATATACATTGCCCATCCATACAGTGTGTGTGTGTGTGGTGTGTTTGTGTGTGTTGAGAAAACACAAAGGCTGGGTGTGTACGATGGTGCATGAGACTACCTCTCTCTCTTGCTGTCTACAACGCTTATCTAAGACCTATAGCTTAGACACCTCTCTCTCTCTCTCTCTCTCTCTCTCTCCCTCTTTCACTCTCTCTCTGTCTCTCTTCCTTTTTGCTTCTCTTGCAGCCGCTGCGAGCCTTGCTCAGAGAGAAGGAAGCGCTTGTTTGTGCAGGATCCTCTCACCTGCAAATGTTCCTGCAAATTCACACAGTTACAATGCAAGTCCAGGCAACTTGAGTTAAACGAAAGAACTTGCAGGTTTGTTTATGAACGTTCATGATAAAACGCCGTGCCTTGTTTGTTTTTTTTGTTTTTTATTTCTGGAGCTGCTATCTATCTTACCCTATCAAATCTTCAGTGTGTGTCTTTCTGGTTCTTTGTTTTTTTTTCCTGCAGAGAAATGCATGCTTGTCACGTGCTTGTAGGATTTTGTGCCTTTTTACATCCTTCCTTTTTTAACAGTGCGCATGTGGGTGTGAAATGATTCGCCTATGCCTCGTGTGCACCTCTGGATTATGATTTGACATCATTGCTTGATGGCAGAATTTTTTATAGCACAGTTTTTGGCTTAAAGGGCCCATATCTTCTGCATTTCATGTGTATTTCCCCATCAATTATTAACATTTGTGATTATTACTGAAAAATAATTGTAATAAAATAATAATACAAAATAATAAGTGAATGACTTATTTTTGCTGCTGTGTCTTTAAGACTGCTATATGTAAATGACCCCAAAATGTTCTGATTGGCTGCCAGGCCAGACCCTAACACTCTGTACAGCTTTAATGGAAGTGGATGAGGCCGAACAGCAGGCAGTAATGTATTTGCAGCTTAGTTCCCATGTATATGATGTAGTGTGTGGTTTCTATACAATGTCTTACTATTATATATTTTTAAAAATGTGGGAAAATCACTTTTCCAGGGTATGGGCCCTTTAATAACACTGTAAAGCTTTAGCAAGTGCAGAAGCAAGTATTGCTGGAATGTTATGACATTATATTCTGACAACAAGCAATACAGGTCTGTGTGTGAGTGTGTGTGTGTCATTGAGTGTGAGAGAGAGCGAAACATTGGCGTTTCGTGTACGTGCGCATACGTGTGTGTGACTGTAGGACTTTGAGATGTGACCGTGTGATGGAAGGCCATCACTCATAAACATCTCTGAGTAATTGAGGCTTATCTAATACATTATACTGCATCAACCAAAGAAAAGGTCTGGGAGGAGTATTACAGTTTAATTACTGATGCCATAATCCGTAGTCTGCAGTGTGTAACCGCTCATTTGTCAAAGGACTAATACCAGATTGTGCCTTAATTCTAAACTGATCTGTGCAGCTATTGGAAAATCAAAGGGCTAACAAATCGGGGGGGAAACGGTGTCCATGCTACTTGCTTCTCGTGGTTCTACTTGTCATTGCTGTGATTGACCCAAATGGCGCCTTTGCAATCTCATCTACCTGTTTAGGGTGTATAAATGATTGTGAAAACTGTTGTACCTCCCAAACTGATTCAGAACAGGACCCACCACACTTTTCCTTCATTTTTACAGTATTTGTACACAGTTATCCCACTTACCCTGAATGTAGTTGATCATCCAAGTCAAATGTTATGTTTTTATGTATCAGCCATTGTGCTAACTTGTGTAACATAACATCTCTCACCTACAGCAACATATGTCACAAATCAGACGTTAGACGAAGATAAACAGCAGCACAGCTCATCGCTACATTTGCGGAAACTATTGAAACTCGAACTGTTAACTTACCGCCGTTACCGTGTTCACTGTGTTATTTCAGTTTTATATCTTTTACACCTTAAATCAGACATAGCATTTTGTGTACATTTAGTTCATTGATTAGATTCAACAAGTCATTGAGTACAAAGCCAATGATATTCAGCATTTAAAGTAGAGTCAAAAATCTTCCATGTAAACCTCCCAATGACATATTTTCGGTAAACCAGCCCTACTGACAATGAAAATAAGATTTTTTTTTTTAAGACTTATTGAACATGCAACAGAAGTACAGAAATAATGTAGTAGCTCCAACAAATTTAGCATTTAGGATGTCAATGTAATTATATATACACCAAAGCTTCGCATATTTGATTGCTACTGAAGTTCCAAAGCTCAAAAAGTGGTATTTGGGACAGTCCCAGAAACCACATAGGCAGGTCTGTTGGAAATGACATAGCAGTTTGACCCAAGCTTGCAGGTATGCAGGTTAACCAAAGCTAATTGTATGCTCGGAGATACCTGTTAGTTACATTTGCGTCAGAGCTTCTGTTGCAAAACCGAAAAAGTGAACAAACCGATGTAGATCAACTACTTTTGGGGTAAAGGAGAAATTGTGTACATTGAGCTTTCTTCACCAAACCAGACACCAGTCTCCACCTAATGGGCCTTATACCTGAAGGTGCGAGTAATCAGTGTCGGTGTGGTCTCACCAGGGTCAGTAGAATGTGAGTAGCTCCTGATTGGCCCAACCACTGACCGGTGCTTTGTTTCTGTTTTGCTTTGTTTCAGATGTGACAAACCAAGAAGATGATCAGACTGGACTTCGGTGGACACCGAAATGAATGAAGGAATACTTTTTCTTGGCACTTTTTCAACCTGTGGACCATACTGCATAACACTACACCAGAAAAAGACAGAAAGAAAGAGAGTGAGGTTCTCCCGCTGAATATTTTAAAGAAATTAATATATGAATATATAGTTAGATATATATATATATCTATAAAAAAGACATTGACAATGTGTAATGCTGCTATGGAAACACAGTGAACGACGAGCCCTGTACGGCACGAGAGAGGGACATGTTTTAGTGCCAGTGGATTTGGACCTGTGGATGGACCGAATAGAGGGATTTTCCCGTGGAAAATGATAACAACAGTAACAATAATGATAATAATAACGACAATAGTAATAACACCACGGAGGAGAATGGTGGATACTGCTTCACTGAACGGAGCTGCTGTGGATTCAGGTTAAAATATCGAACGAAAGAGACTCTATGTGAGCGAAAGACGAGCGGACTCGACAAACCGATCGGACGAAATAGCAGGTCCAAGTTGTGAAGCGGATGAATCAGCGGGAAAAAGCGGAACGAGCTATTTCTGTGAGGACTCCCCAAAGTGAGGGATGAAGTCTTACTCAAAACGACGACTTTACTAACATCCAATAGGACTTGGCGTGTAAATAATAAAGGGATATTAAACGTAGGTATATATGGAGATGGAAAAAACGAAGCAAAGCAAACCGATTCCAACTTGTGCCGAGAAAACTTGACTCACATGGATTCAATTCCACTTATTTAATGTTTGTTTTCCAAAGAGACAACTGCGAATGACTGTAGGAACAGTTCATTTATCTATGATAACTGTCTGTGTCTGTATATACATGCCTAATATCCCTTTTTTTAGAACACTACATCTAATTTATAATGTTAGAATATGTTCAGTATTCTGTGTATTTAATTTGATCTATTTATATGCAGTGTTATTGTTTTTTTTGTTTGTTTTTTCTTTATTTTCCTATCAGCGATATCACCAATCTGCCTGATACTCAAAAACTAGTTGATTTTTTTTTCATTAAAAGAGAAAAGCGAGAGAAGAGTCTTAAACATTCCTAAAAATGCCTTTATTTTTGTTAGTGGGGGATTGCTTAGCCTATTTCTCCATAGAAATGCTGCCAAATTTGCTTGTAAGCAGAAGAGATTGGACCTTCGATCCAGGGCTGGATGATGTGAACAGAGACTTAACGATCATTAGACGACTGTTCCTTGTGGTTTCTTCCCATTGACAACCATCAACATTCTGTTTGTATTAAAGTGACAGAAAATTGTTTTTGTTTTCCACTATATTTTCACAGTAATATATTTATTGTCGCGTGAAAGTGTTTAAATATTAACACCTTTTTTGTTGTTATTTTAGCTTAACATTAAAATATATTTATTTTCAAATGATATTGTTTTTTATTAAACCAAAAAAATGGATTCATGTCTTGACAGCCTCCTGTTTTTCTGAATGTTGTGAAGTTATTACCTATCAGAATCCATAGATAAAAAATATATGTAATACGAATATTGCCTCAATATTTCCATGTGTTTGCGTGGGGGTTTTCGCCGGGTGCTCCGGGTTTCTTCCAGCTGTCCAACGCTTTGCGATTTAGGATGACTGGCTACACTAAATTGCCCATAGGTGTGAGTGTGTGTGATTGGTTGTCTGTCTCTGTGTTGGGATCGGCTCCAGCTTCCCCATGACCCAAAATGTATTAACGGATTGGACACTGAAGAAGAAATGAAGAGTCTATCATTTTAATGGTAGGTTTATTTTAATAGTGGGAGATCTAGAAAATCACATTATTTGAAATATATTTTCATTTAGTGAAATAAGTATTTGATCCCCTAACAAAACAAGATTTAGTACTTGGAGTTCAGATGTTTTTTTCATTGATGACACATAGCAGGAGTCCACTCCACTTTGCAGATCAGCTCCAAATCATTAAAGCTTATAGGCTGTCAATTGGCAACTTGAAGCTTCAGCTCCCTCCATAGGTTTTCTATGGGATTTTATGGTAAGTAGCCCTGTTCATCAAGTTGTCCTGTGCCCTTAGCAGAGAAAAAGCCCCTAAAGCATAATGTTTCCACCTCCATGCTTGACAGTGGGGATGGTGTTCTTGGGGTCATAGTCAGCATTTACCTTCCTCCAAACTCGGCGAGTTGAGTTGAGGCCAAAGAGCTCGACTTGGTCTCATGTGACCACAGAACCTTCTCCCAAGCTCTCTCTGAATCATTCAGATGTTCATTGGCAAACTTCATACTGGCCTTCACACATGCCTTCTTGAGCAGGGGAACTTTGCGGACACTGCAGGATTTTAATCCATTATGGCGTAGTGTGTTACCAATGGTTTTCTTGGTGACTGTGGTCCCAGCTACATAGAGCTCATTAACAAGCTCCTCCCCTGTAGTTCTAGGCTGATTTCTCACCTTTCTCATGATCATCCTTACCCCACAAGGTGAGATCTTACAAGAAAGCCCCAGGCCGAGTTTGATTGGTGGTCATTTTGTGTTTCTTCCACGTTTGAACAACAGCACCAACAGTTGCAATCTCTTTCAGCTTCTTGCTTATGGTTTTGTAGCCCATTCCAGTCTTGTGCAGGGCTACAGTCTTGTCCCTGAAATCTTTAGACAGCTCCTTGGTCTTGCCCATGTAGGAGAGGTCAGAGTCTTATTGATTGATTGAGTCTGTGGACAGGTGTCTTTTATACAGGTGACTAGTTGAGACTGATGTCTTAAAAGTATGCAACGAGTTGAAATTAGGAGAATCTAACCAGTCTGTGGGAGCCAGAACTCTTAATGGTTGGTAGGGGATCAAATATTGTACTTATTTCACTTAATGAAATGCAAATCAACATATATATTTTATATAATGTGATTTTTAAGGTTTTCTTTTTGATATTATATCTCTCAATGTTACAATAAACCTACCATTAAAATTTTAGACTGATCATTTCTTTGTCAGTGGGTAAACTTAAAAAATCAACGAGGGATCAAATGATATTTTTTTCTCCTCTACATTTTAGGGAGATTATATGTATTGTACATAGGAGGAGCAGTTCCACCCCCAGTTTTTGATAGGGGTTTAAATCAAAGTTTGATCCTACACTGATTATTCCTGATACCTTAACATGTGCAGCAAAGCAATTCAGTTTGATATAGGGGTCTGCAGCTAGTATAAAATATGATGAAATAAAGCATGTCTTTGCTGAACGACTACATCTGGGATAAAGACATAATGGTATAAGTTCACCAGCTGAAACTCTTTAAGCACATATTCCACGTTAATGACCTTTTTACATAGACAGTAATGATAAATCACTTGTTTCAAAACAGTCCATCAAAGGATTTTTTGTTGAATTCCTACATGTTCAAACCACATAAATTACAAATATGTTGGCACTGAGCACAACAAGGCCCTGAAGCCTTTTTTCTTTCATTCTTTCTCTTTTTTTATTAGCTTTTGGCTTGTTTGGATGAAATTCCGGAAATAGCAAATAAGAATTCAGTATTTAGTCCAAATCTGATTGACAATCTTCTGAAAATCGTCTTGTTTTTATTTCTTTTGATCTCCAGTTCATAAAATACAAACAAATGAAAGACGTTTCAACTATAAAATACTGATTATACTTAGAAACCAAAAGACCCCCCCCCCCCACCACCACCACCACCACCACCAAAAAAAAAC
>JBBIGC010000041.1:27460823-27474926 GCA_037576955.1 Lepidarchus adonis | reverse complement strand
AGCAGTAAAAAATAATATGATAAATTATGGTAAAATTAAATTAAAATTAAATTATGGTAACAGCAGTGATTGCAGTTTGAGGTTAGTGAGGTTAGTCATATGCAGCATGTAATACTGTGTTATTGAATATCACAATATTACATGCAATATATCACAATATATCACAACAGACTTATAGCATATAATAGAATAGAAGAGGCTTTTATTGTCATTGTACAGGGGTACAACGGAATTGTGGGTGCTCCATCCAAGCAGCGGTGCATCAACAGAAAAAAAAAGAAAAACAATAAAATTACAATCTCATACTGTAGTACTGGTAAAAGTTCACTTTGCATGGTGATTTGGTAGGGCGTCACAATAATGACAATAGAAAGTGTTGTAGATTGGACTGTAACCAGCACCAGAAACCAATTACTGCTATGTTGAGAAGACCATTTGCCCAGTCTTGTTAGTTCATTTAGTTATTCAGCACCCAATGATTCAACACACCTCTTTAGAACCAGCCATTGGGTGTGAGGAGCCACAAATGGTCAACCAAGTGCTAGACATTAACAAAAACATCTCAGATTCACACCTAGACTAACTATAGCTGCAGAGAGAGAGACATCTTCCTGCCATCGTCAATGGTATGACCCAATCTACACACCTCTCCTCTGGTTTGATCTGGTGAAGTGAGAAAAATGGGAATGGGCAACCACAGTCCTTCTCCTGTGAGATGTTATTCTTTAGGGGGATGGGTGTGGGAGCAGGAAGGCATTTTTGTAATTCAACAGTGTACAGGTATATGATGTGAAAGTATTAGAAAATCTAATTAGTCCCAACTGCAAAATCCAAGATACAAGATGTTTATTCATCATATGCTTAGTTATATGTGTACAACAAGCAGTAAATTGCAGCCTGATCCACTCCAGACTGTGCAAAGAATAAACTATAATTAAAGATAATTAGGCAAAAAAATTAACACTAAGCTAAAACTTAAAGTAAGTTATCACACACAAGTAGATAAATACACAAAAGGTAGATAAATGAAAAATTAAGCAGCTATAACGCAAGCAGAGATACTGGGAAAATTAAATAAAAAGAACATAGCAAAAAATATGATATTTAGTATTGTGTTCTAATTTAAAGGTTGTGTCCTGGTTTAAAGGTTCTTCCATATGATGGAGAACTTCTGGTGTATGTTTCTTTAAATAAGCTTTTACACAATTGTTCCATTATTGTTGAGTCAAAAACCTATTTGTAAAGATTGTTTCAAAAATGTTTAACCCTGAGACCCCAATTGAAAAACCCATTTTATACACTGAAAAATACAAGAAAAATTTGCAAGGCATTTAATGCCATACAACACAACCTCACTAGAATACTTATCTTAGTATAAGTAGTTGGGAAGCACAGTGATGTTTGAGAACAGAAAGCTGTAGTTCACATTTGGCATTAAGTTGCAAAGAGAGGTGGGTGGTGCCAGAGAATCAAACATGTATTTCATATGATTTTTAAGTGTGATTAATATTATTAATCATTTTAGTAAATTATTTTGCTATAACATTACATTTTTTAGACTTGAGACTTAAGTGCTATACATAATGCACTTATGTAATAAGCTCTGCATTATTGCATTTCATTATTTTTAATCTCCTAATAGCACTTTCAGATTGCAATTTTTATTTAAAAAGTGAAAAAAGGTCAGCCCTAATAAGTATGTGCAAATTATTACCAGAAATATAGCAGTTTTTGATGCTGGCGAGTAGGCGGTGTAGCCTGTATCAACTAGAGTCAGAATCAGTTTTATAGACCAAGTATGTTTCCACACACAAGGCTGATGATGTCTCTTTAATAAGAGTGTGTAAAACAAAGCACAAATAGACTTGTAATACTATTACAAAATTATACAATAAAAAAGAATACAAAATATACTATGCACTACAATGTACAATATATGATATATACTGTTTTTCATGTACAAAATGCACATGTACAATATGTGGTACATATCATATATACAGTAGTAGATATATGTATATAAAATATTCAATATATAGTACATATACTGTTTATGGTACACAATATAGATGCAATTTACAATAAACTATATAATTTCAGTACAAAATACAAAATATACAGGCAATATGAAGATTAACTAGGAAGTGGGAACTACTAATCTGATGGGCTGAAAGAAGAAACTGCTCTGGTGTCTATACAGTATTGATGTTTAGGGTTCTGTATCGGCCCTGCAATGTGTTGCCGTCCTGTCCAGGGTGACTGTCTGCTGGGTTCGGCTCCAGCTTCCCCATGACCCGAAATGGATTACGCAGTTTGGGTAATGGATGGATGAATAGTTTTGTATGGCCTGTCGTTCGAAAGGGGAATATAACTGACTCTTAGGACACCAAAAAGTGCAATTGTAATGTAGTTATTACTAATAATTAACACAATACACACAGTCAGAAATGGGAGCAGTAGTGAGGGCAGCAGTGGGTCCTTTTATGAACACTGCTGTGAGGTTTGAACAGCTGCCACTGCTTTAGCAGTAGTGGATGGAAGGGGGATAAAAATAAGAAGTGGACTCTTGGTCAAACCGACTGAATGCGATTAGAAACCCCCTAAAGTGAAGAAAAAGTCAGAAAAACCGGAAACAACTTCAGTGTGAAACCACTGTTGCCAGCTGACCGTTGCCTAGGCCATGACGTAACGAAAGGAGCAAAAAGCAACTGCCTCTATTCATCTATTGGTCACTGCGGATCAGCGCTCGCCCCTGATTGGTTGGTTTCTGCCAGACGTGAAGTACTTATTCTTATCGGAGGCCATTTTACGTGAGACAGAGACAGAGGAGGGAGAGAGAAGAGGAGGATTTTATTTCGCTGTTAGTTTCTGGCGGTAGAGGTTATTTACACTTTGTGAAAATAACTTCTTTGCTTGGAACAGCAGGATAAACAACCGGTCTGCATCTGACCGCAGGCCTTCGCCATCAAACCCCGGAGGAAGTCGGTGAGTCGATGTTTGTTCTCGTCTTTGTTGTTTGTTAACGAAGTCTCTCGTCGCCATGTTTGGGGGCGAGTTCTTTGTTTTGGTGTGGAGCCAGAATTCATGACCCAGATTTTTCCGTTTTGTGTAGTGTTTTAAACATCACCCTCTGTCTGTCTGCATTATATTTGACATTTAATATTACAAAACACACGGTATATAAATATAAATCTTCTTAAATTCAAAATTTCTTTTGTTGTGCTTATGTAACACGACAGTACCCATGAATTTGTATCGTTTGCAAAAAATAAAATGTCATAGAATAGTAGAAAATGAGCAGCAATGTTGAGGGTTGAAGAATAATTCCCCTTTCCGGGAAGGGTTAATTTTTTTGTTTACTTAAAGTAGCACAATTCTCAGTTTTCCCAATTTATTACTAATTATTTAGTAAAATAATAATCCAGTGTGTGAAAAAATCTATATATTTTCCATCTTTCTTCCCAGATCCGCGACTTCCTAGCGCGCCGTGTGCCGAGGTGAACTGATGTTCAGCTCGGCTTCACGACAAAACCTCGCTCGCTGGCACATGAAAACCTCAGACACTGTGAGCCTAAAACGTGCAGTGAGAAGTAGATCTACTACTTCGAGGACCTGGAGCCCGATCGGGGAAGAGAAATTAAGAGATAAAGACATCTACGCCGTCGGTTTCTTCGACACAAAGAGGTATGTCTGCACTTCCTCTACCAAACAAGCAGGGGGATGGGCTGAGCTTCCTGGCTGCTCTGCACGTAGGCTCTTTGTTTTTGCCAAGCTGAAGGAACACGTCCAGATGTATTGTTTTCTCTGAAACTTTTGCCTCAACACTTTTCGATTACTTGTACTAATTTTGCATAATTTGTATTTTCTTCAGTTCAGCACACTCGTGTACTTAAAAAAAAACACAGTAAAAATGCCCTTCAGACAAATAAATTTTTCTTGTTGAACAATTTTTGGGTTTTGCTTTTTAAACCTTTTCATGTGTTTATTGCCAAATTTGCCATTTATCTAAAGGACTGTAGTCTGTTTTGCCTCTCGTACACTTTTTTGACCATTATATTTACCATCTGCACGTTTGTGACCTTGAATTGTACAAAGCATTTCTGATGAAACTTAATAGGGTTTAAACTGTTGTTTTTACTCATGAAGGTGACATCCAGTGCGAGCATAATGGGAGGCGGTGAAAGATACAACATTCCAGCACCCCACCCCGATCACCCTGTGTTGAAAAAGAACCACCAGGTTGGCAGGGCCAAACAAAGAAGCCGTAACCAAAATGGAGGAGTGCTTGCAGCATCGTCTGGTGCCCCAGTGGGGCCCCACCTCCATGGCCATCGCAGGAGCGACAAGGGTAGTGGCTATTCGTGGTCTCCTGAGGCACGGCAGGCCGTGTCCGTGGAGAAGAAGAGCGGGTCGGTTCGTTTCGTCACACCATACGACCAAAACTGGGAGGGGGCTATGTCCCATCTGAATCACCTTTTGGCAGCCCAGTGTGGCCACAGCTATGCAGGAGCCAAGTTCAGTGACCCCCCTTCCCCTAGCGTCCTGCCTAAACCACCGAGCCACTGGGTGTCCCTACCCATGGGCCCTTGTGATCGCCGTGAGATGATGGCCTTTCAGTTAAAGACCCTTCTTAAGGTGCAAGCTTGAGGACGACCCTAACCAATGCCCTGTCAAAGCCAGTGACTGAACGAAGGCTCCACTCTGGGCTTTTACCTTCCTGGAATGCTGCAGCGCTGCTATACAGTTTTTAAGTCATTTTAAAATCGTCTTAAAGTGAATATTTTGCTAAATTACCTTTTAGTTTTTTCCCCAGACTTGGATTAAGCCTAAATCTGGACTAAAAATAATGGGTATTAATTTAGTCTAGCATTAGGCTTAATCCTGGGTTAGGAAACCTCAGGTTTCTTAAGCCTTTGGAACAGTTTTCATATCAGTGGTGATTCACCTGTAAAATCTTTTTGACAGTGAATTCCAATTGTTACAAGGCTAGGACACATTTTGTCCAGGAACCTGGGTCAACTTTTATTTTTGTATTCTTTAACCCGAAGTGTTAATGTTGCAGCCTTACAGGTGGGAGAGCTCTCAGTGGAGTCTTATGCCTTTGATAAACGAACTGGATTTCTGGTAGCTTATGATGCAGAGATGCTGTTTGTATTGTTCCTTTTTTTGTTGGCCGTTAATGACCGTATGCAGTTACTAGATCAGTCTCCAAACAGCCCCCCCCCCCATAGTGGCTTATTGAGGGTCCTTAGCATGAGGTTTTAATCATGCTGGGTTCCTCCAAAAGCCTGTTGGTGCTAAAGCACATTAGAATTTGTAGCATACTGGTCTGTAGAGAAAATCGCATTTGTCCTGTGTGTTTTAGGGGGAAGACTAAGCTGCTTGACCCTGTTCTGAAAAGACCAGAACAGACTGAATGTGGAAGAACAAGCCGTGTTGTGTAGACGGTTTGACTTAATGCCAGCATAACGGGTGAGATTGTGGCACGCATGCCTTGTACTTTCAACTCCTGTAACTTTGTTAAATTGCGCTGTGCGCACTGCACTATGGGGGTTGAAATTCAAGGCTTGTAAGTTACAGCATAGCATTATTCTTGTTGCGTTAGGTTATCAATCATAAGTGTTGGAGTTTACTAAAGCTAGGTCCTTCGCCTTTTTGAGTCCCCTTTGCTTGTCACATGGTCTTAAGTGCCATAGTTGAAGTAGTGAAGCGTTATACTTATTTCTGGGAAATTATTTGAATGCAATCAGTAACATTTTTTTTTAATAAGCTTTCCAAACACCACACTTTCAGAACACCTACACGGCAAGTAACATGCGGAGGAGGGTCCATGCAGCAGGAAACAGATGTGGCGCTTGTTTTAATCCTGTTCTTGCTGCATGGCCTTGTTTACTGCGTGGGGTGTTGTGAGGTGGTGGTGTATTGTAGCACTGCAGACATTATGTGGGACGAAAGTGTGGAAGTGTTTACGTGAAGCCTGCCAAAATCTTACACATGCCTTTCATGCTTGGTGTCCACGTTGCACTGTATTTAGTGGTCAAAAGTTGCAGACGGTTCTTCCAGTTGCCTGATGAAATGGCACCCCCTCTGTTGTGCGCTTGTTTGTTAGTGTGCGGAAGTGATGGTACCGCTTGCGTAAGCGTATTAACGGCCATCTGAAAAGATGACAAAACAAAGCAGAAGACTTACATGTCGGAGCCATGTAAATAATGAAATGTATAAAATATTGTAGCATATTGTACATTGTGCAGGGTTCTTTTAAACCTGCTGATAAAGTATTTTTAGTAAGAACACTGAATGTAAGTCACGCTAAAGACGTGGCTTGTTTTGAAATGCTGAAATATTTTTGTTTAAGAAAAAGAAAAAAGATATTTGCCTCTAGCACGTGGAAACCCCTGCACTGTGCAACTTCTGCCAGTGATCTTGCACATAATGCTTTTATTTTGTATAATGCACAGTAAAGTGGGAGAAAACAAGCTTTAAGTGCAAATAATAAAAAAATGTATTATGAAATTTTTAAAGGGACTTTTACACCCCCACTCAGTCGTATTTTAGTGGATTACATTTTAGGCACTTTTGATATACGCATCTGTTTTTATATTTTTCACAAATGTTCATTTCTTTAAATTGCTGTCAGATTTCATCTTATTGAGCCATTTTGTACTTGATCATCAGTCTTTCCTCTGCAGACTGATGTTTAATGTACATGTTGCTGTATGTTTCTAGTACAACTTTTTTCTTTGATTATTGTTTTGTGGTGCGTGTAAAAGTCTCTCGTATGAATTGGCTTTGAATTTGTCCCCACTCTCGGTCCCTGGAGAAAAAAAAAACGATGCCCAATTTGATTGTAATTGGTATGTACTAAAATGTTTATGAAGGCACTGCATAATTTGGTTAAAAAAAGAATAAATTCCCTTTCCTCCCCCAACATGTTTGTTTCTCTTATTTGAAGTACTCAGCACATCCACATTTAGAGTATTATGTAACCTGAGGGTTTTGTGCTTTATTGTTGCAGGACATTGTAGTCTAAGCAATGGTGTCCTGATGTTTGTGTAGGATATTCTAATGTAACCCATCTTAACACTGTCCACATAGTTCAAACAAGTCTTTCATACCATTAGTGTTTGGCTAAAATATTTTAAGCCCACGTTTAGCCTTTTTTTTTTTTCTGGGACTACAAGCCCAAATTGTGGCCATTGGAGTGTTTCTGAAACACTCCAATGGCTGTTTCTGAAATTCAGCCCCAGTTTTCCCCAATGTTTGACTTTCGGAATTTTTTTTTAATGATATATTCCTGAACTTCTGCTTTAGAATGAGGAAGTAAGAAAATCACCTTGCTTTAAAGACCCGGCACTGAGATTGTGCCCTCAGAGCAGTATCCAAAATGTTTTTACATGTGGCTCTGTGAGTTTTGGCACAAGCACCTATTTAATGCAAGGTCCAATGGGCATTCTGTAGGAGTAATGGACCTCATTCACAAATATTGCTGTTTGCATAGGTTTTTATCTTAAATTAGTATATAAGAATCTCTCTAAAAAAAGGTAGTTAATCCCATTGTACTTGTAACTGAGAGTATCTGCCCATTGTTCATTAGTATCATAGTCCGAGGTTGGAAAACAAACCTGGTCCATCACTGGTTATTGGATTGTGAAGCTTGTGGTTATTTTGGAAGAACATAATGCTTTTAAAATACTTAATGGTCGTGTTAAGTGATATTTAGTCAGAGCTCTGTTTCCATTTACGGAATTTGGCAGATGTTCCCATCCTGAGTGACACACGTTTGTAGTCTACAGAGTATAGGTTAGTCTTCAGACCTGAAGGTCTCATTCCACCACTTAGAAGCCACTGAAAATAGTCTTGATGTCTGTCTTCGATCATGTTTGGCTTAAGATACATACAAATAACCATGAGAACCATGAAAGCAATCAGGTTTTCTCAACATACACCAATCAGCCACAACATTAAAACCAGTGTGAAGCTAAAACCTTTAACCTCTCGTTACAGAGGCACTTGTGAGGGTGATGGGATATTAGGTGGCAGGTCCGTTATCTGTTATTGATCTGAGGGTCTTCAACAAATGCCAGTTGTGATGGCTAGACGAGTCACAGTGTCTCCATAGCCATAACTCCATTCTGCTCCTGACCTCTGATGCTGATGTTCCTCCTGCAGTAACCCTGAGCTACATACCAGCTCAGAACCTCCAGGGCTAAATGGAAACTCAAGGTCTGGTGAGTCGCATTTATGTAAGTGAAAATAGATCTAGAGCATATGTGTCAAACTCAACGCGAGATCATTTTATATATCATTGGCGCTGGTAACGCGATAAACTACGGTTCCCAAAATGCATCGCTTCAGCTGCCGTGCCGAACACTTCCTGTGTTTATCAAGTCTAGCTTATGACGCTGCAAGTTATTGCGAACCGAGCCATCACTATGCAGAAGAGAGAAGTTGATTCTGAAAACAGAGCCTTTAAAAATCGATGGGAGGCTGAGTATATGGAGCTGATTGAGCTGCAGTGTAATGTTACACTGAAGGTAAATTAAGACACTGCATGGACCACAGTTTATTCACTCCATTCCCACAGAAATGGACAGGATATATTTTTATGGAGAGCAAAATATTATAAGTTATTTAAGGTTTGAGTTTATTTATTCTGGAATAATATTCCTGTCTGTTTTTATTCATATTTATGTCTTAAAAAGTTTTAAAGTTTTAAAAGTTTAGTTTTAGTGTGTTCAATAAATGTTTATCCTGTTCGGCCCGCGACCTAAAGTGTGTTTTGGATTTTGGCCCCCTGTGCAATTGAGTTTGACAGCCCTGATCTAGAGTTTCCACAAGAGGTTGAGTAGACTAGACAGCCATAACATTAAAACCACCTTGGTAACTCTGTAGCTCCCCCTTGTGGTGTAAAAACAGCTCTGACTCATCAAAGCATGAACTCAACAAGAACTCGCAGTTTTTTGGCACCAAGACATTACCCCTGAATTTTACCCCCCGACGCTCCGGTTTTCTGGCTTCGTCCAAGAAGCTGAGACAGTTTGGTATTATCATCATTGTTGTACACAGTGATGATGTTGATCATGTTGCTTTTTGCAGGCTGCTGATGGGCCCACAATCATTGACCTCCTGTGTGCCCACCATCATTGACCTTCTGTGTGCCCACCATCACTGACCTCCTGTGTGCCCACCATCATTGACCTCCTGTGTGCCCACCATCATTGACCTCCTGTGTGCCCACCATCACTGACCTCCTGTGTGCCCACAATCATTGACCTCCTGTGTGCCCACAGTCTTTGACCTCCATTGATGGGCCCCTAACACCTAAAAACACAATTAATAATTTATTGATGTTAAAAAAACATTTTTAAATATTTCAAAACCAAATATGTAAACAACTTTTAATTGTGTAAAATGTTCAAAAATCAAGAGATTATTCCAACTGAGACCTTTATGTCTTTTATTTTGGATTTCAATGCGTTTAAGATGTAAAACCAGATGGATCCAGCAGAGGGCACTGTCTGCACTCCTATTTAAAAATACCAACTCTCTTAAAGGGAACAAAGCACAAATGTTTTTATGTGTCTTATCTGTAGATACTTATTTAAAGAAAATCTAATGTTTGACACTCCTTACAACCTACAAAACTACACCAAACTGCAGCTGACTTTTTCATGCCACGAGTCTAATCCTAGAGAACACAACATTTTAATGGAGGTTCTCTTTGAATGACAGATTTAGTACAGGACTGTGGAATAACTTTTTGTGTTGTCCACTTCTAATAGTCTCTCTCCAGGAATCTTTCTCCAGGAATCTCTCTCCAGGAATCTCTCTCCAGGAATCTCTCTCTCTCTAGGAATCTCTCTTCAGGAAACCGGGCCCTTGATGTTGTACTTTCCTGAGAGAAGTAAGAGCTGGATGATCATCATGTTAACACCAAACCCTTTCACTTCCTGTCGTGTTTGTCCGCTTTGGGTTTAAAGTAAACCGAGGTTCTGTTAAATTAAATTTTGTAGGAAATGATGTTTAGAGAAAATAGTTGAACTATAAAGAAAAATACTTATGGAAGCACTAGAACACGACATGAATCACATGAAATTGTTGCACAGTCCTCACTAATGATGGAAAAAAGCCTGAACATGTACAGATAGATGCTAGTTCTTACCTGAAGAGGTGTGTGTATGGAGGGGGATGACCAATGCACTTTTTCATGCCGTCATTCGAAATGGACGGGACTGGACAAAGGATCGGGATGTTTGCCCCACTGGTACAGCATGTGCTACAAGTGGAAAAAAAGCAGAAGCGGCAACGTGCTTCTGAGCTCTACTGTTTAACTAGGCAAATGTCTTCGCTGTGTTCGTGGCCTTTTATTGTACATTTTATAGTCTATGGACAATACACGGATACATTACACATCCTGTTTACGATGCTTTTCGTGTATTTAAACATTTCCAGTGTCCTCTGGGATTATTATACTGTATATAACCATGGAAAAGACAAGGGGGTGGTTGTGACTATGAAAAGATCTGCCTGTGTAACAGCTGCATTACTCTAAAACATCAGGGATATTAACCACTCCCTTGGGTAAATTACTCAAAGGGAATATCTGTATTATATAGTTTTTCTCTTGCATTTAAAAGTTTGCTCACCCTCTCATTGCCAAAAAATGGCATTTGTCTTGCTGGATTTGGTGGGAGACATCACTTTCCAGTACAAATTCTTGCCAGAATCATACTGTAAGGGGTGCTCGCCTACGGACAGGCGTGCGCCAAAGAGCCCCTGCAGTACCCCGCCAGACCAGCGGAGGTAGACGCACTACCGCAGCTGGCAGAAGTAACAGCAGGAGAGGAAGAGCGAGGGCCGGAGCTCCCGCCACAAACAATCAATGAGGTGATCAACAGTAATCACCACCATCTGTGTGGGTGGCTTTAAAAGCAGCCCTCGATGCTGGCTCATTGTTGTAATACACGACAAAGTTGTCAGTCCAGCTGGTAATTTGGTATTGGGTCAATGACGTTGTTACGTCAGGCTCAACACTTACTGTTCTATCGCGTGATTTGGTGTGTGTGTGTATGTGCGTGTGTGTCACTTGCCACGCACACCTTCAGCAAGGCAAAAGGGAGAAAAGAAAAGAGAGAAAGCACAATTAAGAGAAAGAAAAGAACAGAGGAAATAAAAGATTATTCCCCTCGGGGGAGAGGTTGGCTAATACTTGTAGTCAGGCACACTGGTCACCCCGCCCTTTGCGTGTCAGGTCCCCAAAGGAGCACGTGCACACTCCCTCACAAGCGGTGGCATTCAGCGCTAATTAATTTAACTAAGTAAATCATTTGCTTGGACTAAGAAAAATAGTTCTTCAGAATGTTCTGGTTATCGCTCAGCAATGCACTATGCCTCTTTGCCTTTTCTTCACCTACACCCAGCACTCCAGTGTCCCATATTCGGCAAAAATATTACAATTTATATTGAAACCGTCATCCATGTTTGCTAACTGTGCTAAAGGCAGAGTTATGAAACCACAAATCTGAAGCACAAAACTCCCATGGCAGTGGGCGTTATAAGAAAAAAAAAAAAAGGACACCTCCATCCATCCATATCCAAACCGTTTAATCCATTTCAGTTGGTGGGGGAAGTTGGAGCCAATCCCAGCAGACTATGGGCCAAGGCAGGAGGTCCAGGACACCTTGCCTATCATATTCAATGGAGTGTTTGAGTTCTGGAGAGGTGTATAATGATGTGCTTTACTAGTTACAGCTGTTCAATTGCTTTTTAACACAAATCCTCCAACTCTTGATGTGCTCTGTAAAATCAGACCCTGTCTAAATTGGAGACTTTATTTAGCTACACACTGGTTTTTATAATTTACAATAAGTCACAATGTGTCCTAAACCACATCAGTGATAAACTGAATGTGGCTTGTTGTATCATTTCCTCCACATTTTCAAAAGTATTATCTCTGCTACAGATTGTCTGCACAAACAACAATCATCACTTCATCTGGAATGTGTGTACAGAAAGGATTGCGCTAAACTACTGTAGGCAGAATTGGTGGCCATGTATAAAAACCTTCATAACAATGAAATACCAACTATGATTATATATGGAATTTGTGGTCTGAGTGTGATATTAAATAAACAAAAAATGTATTTTCTTCAGGAAAAGTGATGGTTTTAATGACACAGATCCATATATGAAATAATATTTAGAAATTTAGAATTCAGAAATTTATAGAGATTATAAACAGACACTTCATTTAAACAATAAATGTAACAATATAGTAACTGTTGTGACATGTATATACACTTCAAAAGGAATTGAGAATGTGTGTGTTGCTGAAGTGTGAAAGCTGTGTATGTGACAATGAACATATATATTAATTCACTTCACACAAAACTCTAAATTTAGATTTACAGCCCTTATCGCGCCATTTGAAGCCTTGTTCAGTATCTATGGCTCCACAGTGGTGAGACAGAGGAGGTTCTGGTGCTCTCCCACCCATCCAGTTGGTCCAGGGACCCACACCGTCTCCATTGCTCCACATCCAGAAGCCGAAGAGACGACTCTGTCCAAGTCCCAACCACAGAGTTCCTGAGACGTTCTTCCTCCTGAGCTCATACTCCACCTCTGTCTGGTCAGACTCAGACCGAATGTGCAGAGAACCCGTCCTGTTGTCTTTAGTGCAGTAGTTCAGAGCTTCCTCCCAGATCATGCTGTCAGTACTGATATGGATTTGTGCTGATAGAGAGACAATGATACAAATGAAAGAGGAAATTACTTGAGTAAGGGATCTCTAATCTAACTGGAAAAAGTCTAGAACCCTGCTGAGAGAATAATGTTTGTAAAGTCAAGACTTACTGCGGTAGCACAGAGCAGGGTTATTATTTCTGCATGGTGTAGTTGAGTACCATTTCCCATTAACCAGTACTGTACAGTCTGATGATCCAGGTTGACCACTCCCCCAGTTCCTGTAAGCAGTGCGTCTTCCATCAGTCCACTCCCAGGCATCATGCAGCAGTCCGATCCAGAAGGGTGTGCTGCTCTTCTTCCCTTCTATCATCACTGCTTCATTCTGCGTCTGATCTCTGATGCTGATCAGATCAGTGTACTTGCTCCTGCAGTAACTCTGAGCTTCATACCAGCTCATGTTCTGAAGAACTAACTGATAGCTGAGGTCAGAACCATCTGTGGAGGAGAAAGTGTGAACATTATGATTTTCAGGGAATTCCATACAAAATATTTATACAAGCAGAATAATTCAGCTTGGGAAAATTCAAACTACACTGGATTATGACACAAGTTAATGAAGACTCTTAAGACTCACAAGAGTCTCTACCATCTATCTGCAAGAAAGCATTGGGCCTCATTCATCAAAATAAGTGACTATGGATCTTACAGGTGTTTCTTGGGACCATTATGAAGAACAAACTTAAACTTTTCTGAGGAGCATTCATAAGGGAACAAGGAGGAGCAGTTCAGCTTCTCATGTAATCAGTCACTGACTTAATGTATATCAGATCTATACAGTTACCTTCTTTATAGCACATGACATTTCTTTTCTGGCTGCACTGAAGGTTTTCCCATCCACCATCAGCCTTCATAGCAGCACAGTCGGATCCGATCCCAGTCAGATTAGTGAATGTAACATCATCCCCATTAGACCATTTAGCACTGAACTGACCGCGATAGAGTCCAATCCAGGGAATACTGATCCCATTCACAGTAGTAATGTCAGTCAGTGCAGTGTTGTCTTCATCACTGTACACAGTGACCAGGTCAGTGTAGTCGGCTCTGCAGGCTGCTCGAGCATCAGACTGAGTCATTCTCTTCTTAATGACATGGAAAGTTCTGAGACGAGTCTGATCTGCAGGAGAAAAGACTGGGGGGAGGGGGGAGGGGGGAGATTCTACTAATTACAGCAGAATTTAAAAATACAGAGGTGGAGTCATATAGTGTGTGTGTGTGTGTGTGTATTAGGGATGTGAATCTTCACCATTGAGGTGATGCAGTTTGCATCTCGATACACTGTCACGGATACGATACATTAATGATTAATATGAAACAACCACCGATACGATACGATTCGATTCTCCCACCTCCCACGATGCA